>CM029502.1:35119521-35406953 GCA_017140595.1 Eucalyptus curtisii | reverse complement strand
AATTTAACATTAGAGATGCTTTAGATTCTTTTAGGTAAGTTTTGCAATTTATTCATTGTTTTCTTGGGTGTTAAATTGATGGATTACTTGTGGCCGTCGATCATATAAATCTTGTTAGGAAAATAGATTTAAAATAATTTAAGTTGCCTGCAAAACTATTTTTTAAAATAAAGAGAGAAAGGTACGAAGAGGCGTTAGAAATCCTAGTGTAATCAAGTCCCCGAACTCACAATCTCTACTTATGGGAGTAAAGTAAACCTCCCGTTACTTTACTTGGGTTTCCTAATCGACCCACCAAAAATAGATTAGTGGCGACTCCTAATTGAAAATCATTTGCATGTTGAGAAATTTAAACTTAAGTCGCCCAATTGGTATGGGCAGCGAAGGCAAGAGTTAAGTCTAGAACATTAGCAATCCATTAGCTAATTTTTAGGTGGTTTGAAAATTTGGTCGCGACATTATTTATTACAATTCCACTTTTTCACCGTGCTAGCCAACTTTTAATTCGAAATAACTTAACTAGATAAGTTTATATTGTGTCTAAGCTCAACAAATGCCAGGAAAGGAGACTAATTCACGTGTATTTCATTTTTCACTTGTTTTGTTAATTTTTTTCAAATCTCATTAAATCAGATAAAAATACACGTGGATTACTTAATCGACTATTATTGTAATTTTCTTTTCGAGAAAAGAAATATGGAAATCCATTATCCGTGTCGATCGATCATAGAGAATAACAAGAGCCATTACCTTAGCATAAAATAAAAATAATAAAATTACGGTGGAAAATAGCAACGGTAGGGCCCAAAATAAAAAGGCCGGATGGAGAACTCTGGCCCATAAGTTTGGGCCCGGTGTCAATTATCTTGATCTTGATCGGACCATCCAATCTAAAGGTCGAACCAAAACCCGAACCGATCTGTGATGGTTGGTTAGTCGGATCATAAACCGGAAACAACCGAGCGAATTTAGAATGCAGGTCTACTATCTAAATCCCTTTTACATTTTCTCAAGAACTTTTCTCAAAGTCTTCCCAAACGCACCATTTGTCTAGAAAGGTTCATTCTGGTGCGATGGGTGCGTAGAAAATGAGGCATATGTGAAATTCTCTCTTTTGCTTGGAAAAAATTCTGTGAATTATCCCTTAACCCGATCCGATCTTTCTTGTGCGGATCAGGATTTGGGTTGAGTCGCGTAACACGTAATACCTTGATGTCCGGATCGGTGCCGTTCAGCCCGATATAAATCAGGTATCGGGCCATGATATCAGCAAAAGAAGCTCCTGCCCAATTTCTTCCCACGGCCTACGCAGCAAACAAAAAAGGGATTTGGCAATAGCCATTCTGGCAGCGCTACCAGCGACGCCACGTTCATCGCAAGAAGCCTCGATTTTGCTTCGCCCCCTCCTCTTCGACGCAAGATCTTCAAGCTCCCGCACGGCAGTATATTCCGGCGACTTCTGTTGAGAATTCGCAATTAGGGTTTTCTGTGCAAGGGAAAAATTCTCGATCCTCCAATTTATCGGCTTGGCGAGAAACCCCTTGATCGATTGATCGAAATTCGGTCAGTTTCGATTAATTTCTCCTTGTTGGATTAGATTCCTTCGCCGTTCAATCGTGGGTAATCGCAAGCACTGTGAGATAGGTCGAAATTTTGTAGCTTTCTTCGCTTTCATTCGTGTCGGTAAGTTCGATGCTTTCTTAGTCTATCTGGAAATTGTTTCGTGTTTTGTGTTTCCGCGGAGATGATCAGGGTTCGTCGAATTCGAAAAGCGATTCTTTTGGAAGCTGGGAAGTTTGTGGATGAGAAAAAGATCTTAACTTTTGATGTGCAGTTTGATTATGTCATGTTGAAAGTGCTGAATTTTCTAATGGAAAAGGTGAACCTGACTTGAGAAACTTGAGTGAGATATTCGTCAGTTAGGGGAAGTGAGGACAATGAAGCAATTTTGTGACACCCGAGATTGCATCCTGAAAAGACTACGTCGTTTTGTGATGGAAGTTTTGCTTAGGGAAGATTAACTCTTTAATTGTATGAGAATGAGATACACCATAAGTGTTGCTCATATGCTTATTCTACTGTTTCTTTAGGATCCAATGGATTTGGAAACGGAAAACAGAATTGCTGCAATCCTTATGAAGAAGCGGAGTTACGTAGACAAGCTGAGAAAGAAGGCACACTTGCCTATCTTTGCAAGCCCTCTGTTAGGACTCGGCCCAATTCGAGGTTTCTCACCGCAACTGTTCTTGGGGTGCAACAAGGTTAGGGCCTATCTTTTCTATTTAGACTTGCACATTTTTTCAAGGCATGTGATTGCATCACTAAAGAAACTTCAAAGTGGACACTTCTGGAGCACGTGCATTGTTTTTTTATCATTGTCGTTGGTGGTCCAAGAGCGACACTCTTGAAGAATTTTTCATTTGTTTGATTGAGGCGCTCTATACTTGCATGTAATTGCATAGTCGCATGCTCTCGGCCATCTATGTTTTTCAATATTAGGGTCTCTTGTCTTGGTAAGAATGTTGCATCTCTCACTATATCCAGCAAATGATCTGTGGAGACTTTGTCAGGCATGGCTGATGATGCCATCTTGATGTGATTTCTTGTGTGGTTCCATTCCTACTTTTTGACTTAAATCTGATCGTTGCTTTGCCCTGATGCATCACATCATCTCTGCTTGTGAATTTTCTGTTGTCTCATTTGTAACAGTTAGCTTCAATTTAGAATTCTTTAAAGTCTGCTTCAGTATATCAGTTAGCTCCAGTTTATAATTCTTTAAAGTCTGCTTCAGTATATAACTTTTTGCTAGCTGTCTCCATGTTCAGCCAATAAAGCTGTGGAAGTGAACAGAGAAATGTGGCATCTGCGTCAGAAGGAGCTGGAGCTTGATAATCGGATCAAAGGAAGATCAAGAGAGGAGAGCAACAGTAGGAGGCACCATAAGGATGCCAGTTCTTCAAGGAACAGCTGCAGCAATAGGCATGATATAGATGATCACAGTGTTGAACCTTCATGTTCTCAAAGTAGAAGTGCACATGAAAGTCGCCATAAAAGAGGGGATGAAGGTTTGGGGGATGAAGAGATTGAAGAGTTTCTACTCTCAAGGTCGCAGCTTCTTCTTCTTTTTTTCTCTCTCTCCCCCTCTCTGAGAATACATGCGTGTCTTGATTTTGTTTTGGAGAGTAGAAGAAGCAGGCATTGATTTCTAAATTAAATACAATTGTGGATGCAGAGTCAAGCGCGGCAGAGGTGCCATAGGGTCAAGGATGGATGAAACAGGTCCCTACCTTCCGTCATGCCCAGGTTCCGAGGAGTTGTCTCCAAGTCCTGAGCGTAGGGAAGCACATGTAAAGTATGGGCCAGAAAAACCATATTCACTAAAGGCTTCTGGATCATCCGAAAAGGACGGTCATAAAGACAGGCATAAGAAGGCAAAGAAGGTCCACTCTCACTCAAGCAAAAAACACTCCAGTAAGCACAGATCCGAAGGGAAGTCTAGGAAAAAGAAGAAAGAGAAGAAGAAACATAGAAAGTAGTTTGGAGCTGTAGTAGTTCATGTGATTACTTCTTTGGCACTAGCAAATTCATGGGATTTCAGGTACTATTTTTGGTATGGGATGTGGATTAAATCACAGTAATGAGAGTATCTATCGGAACACTTTGCAACAGTGTGCACCAAGATGATGTGAAGGGTGCTTGTTTTCTGTCCTCCAAGTTCTTTTCAGATGTTCTCTTTCGATCAGATTTTGACCTCGAAATCTTGTTGAGCTGGGTGACGTATTCTGTACATGTTGGCTAGTTTTTATGAGTCGGCCAAATGTGTTAAGTCTTCATTTAGGGTGCTAAAAGAGAAGACCTTTCATTTGCTACTCTCTGCTTCACTCATGATCAAAAGAGATTTTTTCCTTTTCCGAGCATTTGTTGAGTAAGACATAAGATAGCCATCAGGAGATATTTGCTGAAATCCACTTCCCCCTCCCGGTTGATCTCTTGTGAGCTTTATCATCGGTTCCTTTCCTTTCCAAATTCGCCTATTCCAACGGTTCCGATATGATTGTGGCTCCAAGAGAGTATTTGGAGCGCGCCCAACTTGGTCATGGAGGCTGGGGTCGGTCCAGAGATGTTGTGGTTGAAGCAAGAGTGGCAATCGAAGCCGACCAAGTGACATAACTCGGGATCTGCTCGGAGATGGAATTGAAGCTCAATTCCATCTCAAATTGAGCCGGAACTGTTTGGTGGAATTGCCGAGACTCGGGGGTATCGTCCATGGTGAGCCGCTGTTATTGAAGCTCGGGCTGGAGTTACGGTTCGAGTCCTTCTCCTTCAGTAAACTGACTCGATTGAGCCGGGTTACAGATCGGAGGTGGTGCGGGCTTGAATGGTGGCGCAGAGAAAAGAAACACTAAGAACCAAAGAAAAAAATTAGTGAAGTAAATATATCGGACGAAAATGCCTGTCATGGTGTGAAAAGTGGCATATGAGATCTACAATGCTACATGCTCGTTTGCCAGCCGGCCAAAACCTTGGTCGGCTGGCAAACTCAAAACTCTTATTTAAAACTGAATTACCATTTAGGACCTTTATTTATAAGAAAGTCTACTCTAGATTATTTTTTGAGAAAAAAAAAATTACTTCAATCCTTTATTTTTTAAGGCTTCTGTTGAGGGATATCTGGGCCACTGAAGTTCCTGGCCATCTTTCCTGCTGCGGGTAATCATGTTTCGATGTTTCCTCATTTCATCTCCCAAAAGGAGATGACATATCGTGGAGAAGCCAGTCCAAAATTGCTTTTGCACTTCCTTTCTTTAAAGGTCTCCGAGAAATCGACTTGCTTGGCAAAAGATCCCGACAACTACGTTTTTATAGTCAGTAATTTTTTACAAGAAGATTTTTAATTTTTTCAATACAAAATATCATTCCTAAATTTTAGACCCACATGCAATATCCTCTCTAAATTGTTAATTTATTTAATGTTACTCCTGAAATTTTGAAACGTGTTCATTTTATTAATTCAAGTTACGAAATTTACTTATTTGATTTTCAATCTGATAAGTTTTGAATGAGATATTCAATTCATATTAAGATATAATAATTCACACCATCAAATAACATAATTAATCATTTTTCATATTGAATACATTAAACAAATTAACAATTATTTTTATATTTTAATTCGAGTTGAATATCTTACGTGCAAAATCTACATGTAACTTTTTTTTCCGCCCGTTCAAATGTATCAAATTGGAAGCTAAATCAATAAATTCCATTAATTTGAATTAATGAAAAGACTAAGTCTAGAGATTAAATTGACCATGTATTGAAGATTCGAGTACAACATTGAACAAGTCAATAATTCAGAGAAAACATTGCACATGAAATTAAAGCTTAGAAATGGCAATATATATGGGGCCAGATACCATTTCTGTCATTTTCCCTTTTGCAATAATTTATAACGCAAGAATTACCATGGAAAGCAGTAGCAGAATAAGATATGGAGAGTTCAAAATCTGGAAAAGAAGCTTAGAGAGGAGATACCCAACATAGTTGAACTACTCCCGATGCGAGAAAACTAACAAGCAAACGATGCAAGATGTCGACAAAACAGGAACAGCTTATAAGGCAAAACCATGCTTTCCAATGCTTTCTTTTCCTTGCTATACAACTTCAACAAAAGCAAAACCATAAAGTGCAAGATGTACCAATTGTCTTGCACACTTCCCGGAGGTTGATTTACAAACACGACGAAATAATGTTCCAAGTCCACAATCCTCTATTCCTTTGAAATGATAAGACTCAAAAATTCGTTGCTTTTCTTAGTCCTTCTGGTAGAGAGCTAAAACAGTACAAGTAATACCACATACATTGAAATGATATGAAAAAGAAGTACTAAACACTGCTAGATGCTTGGCATATTGCTATGCATGGGATCCGATGTCATGAATGTTCATCATGGTGATCTGTCTCATCAAAGATCTCCTCCTGAAGAATGCCACAAAGGAATATGTCAGAAACGAGGTAATTCATGGGGTACATTGTTTAGAATGCAAGCAGCGATGAAGGATATCGAGACCTGTAGCAGTTCTTCTATGACATCTTCCATTGTTATTATGCCCACAGCTTCTTCTTCTTCCGCAAGCTTTGGAAGAGGACTTCCATCTAGTTGTAGGATATCTGCATACATGTAACTTGTCCACTTCTTGCTCCTTGAACTTCCCTTAACTGAGTTATTTGAGTTGGGGAAGCTCTTCCATTTATGCAGAGGTCTCTTGTTTTTCAATTTCTTCTCTCGCGAGTCTTTTCACCATCAATGTCCACCTTGACATCGTTCTCAGTACCTATTTGAAGAGACGTTGCAAATTCAAGTTAAGTTGACAGAAGACTAACAATGGGAACATTCTCAAGTGGGCGCTGTAAATTGGAACTTACTATCGATAGGGCTCTTGTCAGTGGACTGCTCCGTTGACTCATTATGCTGTCTCACAACAACAGCCATGTGGCTGTGACCTTTCTGAAACTCATTTAATATGTCATATAGAGGCATCTTTTCTGGAACCCTTTGGTCATAGCATAAAAAGACAAGCTATCATTAATATGACAGTTATACTCATGAACCTCTCTGCTAGTAAATTGCAAACAATCAATCCAAGAAATGAACCTTGGAATTTTCCGAATGGTGACATTTTTTACTGGTACTTCATCTTCTGGGTGAATGGTCAGCAAATTCTTCACCTAAATGACACACATATTACATCTCTTTAAAAGTTGCGTGTTAAATAAAATGAAAACACCACAACATTGTTCGATTGCAATATAATCCTCTAGAGTCAAGGTATTTAAAGTCTGTTAAAATGCTGAATAATACTTATCACATCATCAAGCATCTCTCAAATACAACAAAGTCGCAAATCAATTTACAATTGCATCAAAAAGCAGGAGACAAATAAATCATTATTATTTAAGTTATTCATGTATAAAGAAAGAAACACGAAACTAAAAGTTTCCTGTAGATACCAGAATCAATCCAATTATATTGGTAGGCTGCTCATAGAAAACCGGCACTCTGCTGTGCCCTTTCTCCAAAACCAAGTTCATCAAATCCCTGCGTCATGACAAGTAAGTCCCAAGATCCAAAGCCACAGAAAGAGTCCAAAAAAAAAAAAAAAAAAGGAGAATCTAATGAATTGAGAACAGCAGCGCAACTGATCGAGCTTGGCATTGATGTCAATTGCAAATGTCTCTATTATAGGAGTCATGGCATCACGAGCTGTCTTAGCTGAAAGTTCAAGTGCTCCAGCAATAATAGTTGTTTCATCATGCGTCAATTCTCCCCCCTTTCCAGCCTGTATGTGGAAGGTGAGGCATAGCGTAGGTTACAAGCACCATCATTCAACAAATAAACAAGCTCGATTTGCTCACATCCAATTAACAAAGTAACTCAAGAAGGAAACACCATAAGATATATACCTCATTTCCATGCAAGTCGACAAGGGTTTTAAGCTCAGCTCTGCGGAAGAGAGCAACATGTCCATGACCTAGTAGATAGTCTAATAACTGGAAGCAAAGAAGAAACAAAAAGGATGCTGAGCAAGTAAGCCAAGTAGATAATAGAAAGCAACTTTCTTAAGCCCTACAAGCACCACCTTGCTGATTGGATACGCAATGGGAAAGCAGATCCAAACAAGAACACGCACAGCCGGAGCCACGGCCGCACCAATTGCCAAACCATATCGAGAACAAACAGATTGCGGAATTATCTGTTTCACGAAGCAAATGGAAATGACCAGTAGTCCAACCAACAAACAAAAATCAACTTAAAACTCTTTAACGCCAACAAAAATCCGAGATGCAGACTTTGTGCGTGCATTATAAGTTATAGAGGGTAAGACGTCATCTAAAGCAGCAGAGTAACCCCCAAAGTTGCACGACCAAAGTATTTCTCGTGACAGAAGAATTTGACATGATATTTCCCCCAAAAACTGAATCTAACCCCATTGTCCACCAAACAATCTTTCCCTACCATGAAGAATGGATGTTACTCTAACCACATAAGAAGTGATTACCAACCTCTCCAAACAGAAGGATCAATGTCACTGAGATCAGGATAGCCCCATAAGCTGAAACTAAACTGTCAAGGAAAATAGGAAGGGCCTGAAGATAAAGAAGAAAACGCACATGAGACGGAAGCATCCGCAGAATCATAGTGTTTATATATGTATATACAAATTGGTGGAATTTACCTCCATTGCAGCAGCATTGCATATCAGTAATGTGCAAAGCAGAAGATGTTGATTTTTTACAACTGGCAGTATCTTGGCTATAAGAAAAGCATGAGTGGAATTAGATAAATGTATATGAAATCAACAAAGTCGCAACCCGACTAGTCATAATAGAATGGTAATAGACGAGGAGGAATTAACTGAAAAGTAATCACAATATAGCTAGTTGAGAAGAGTCTAACCAACTACTGATCGTCACAAACTGGATAGCAAGTATGCCAATAGTGCCACTTCCAAAAACCAAAGCTGGCCGCCCAAACTTGTTATGCATCAATGCATTTCATTCTTTTCAAAATCTTACTACCTACAAATGGTTTACATGATTCTTAAATTCCCAACCATTTCCTTTGTACTTTCTGGTAAGTGCTTTCTACCATTCTCAATCAACCGCACTGGATGCAAGCATGTCGACCTCACATATCTTGATCATCAGCCCTTCCATATCAAATTTGTCCATTGCTAAATGTGTCCATTGCTATATTTAGTTTCTACTTATTGTCAGTGATCGCAACTGAGCACGACCCAAGTAGGTAACCCAAATTGGCTCTCAATTAGCTGGTAATCGGGAATTACAAATTTGCATCTTTTAGCCATCCACTTGTGCCAAGGCCCACCAGACATTGCAATGTTTGCGTTGGTAGCAGCCAACTGTAAGTTCATATCTAACAATAACTTAACTTAAGTGCACTGCAGAAGCAGTAATCTCATTTTTATGTGTCAAGATATCATATCCAGAAGCATACATCAAACTTGTAGTGCAAAAGCTCTCGTGCCACTACATGCTCATTTT
Organism: Eucalyptus curtisii; assembly: GCA_017140595.1. Taxonomy (NCBI): domain Eukaryota; kingdom Viridiplantae; phylum Streptophyta; class Magnoliopsida; order Myrtales; family Myrtaceae; genus Eucalyptus; species Eucalyptus curtisii. The sequence goes on along the minus strand of CM029502.1, from coordinate 35,397,887 downwards.
CACCCCTGTGAATGCTCATGAATACTAGAGGAAGGAGCCTACAATCCTTCAGCTTGGAGAGTTGAACTCTAGTACCGAAATCCCTTTCCTTTGTTTCTGAATAAAATTCTTAGGGGTTATATCGACCCATCACCATGGCGAGAAAAGGACCAAATCCTCCCTTAATGAGTTCCTTACATTACAGAATACTCGGTAGATGCATCAAGGGAACAAATAACTGATTTTCGAGCCGCCTTCTACCACAAAGCAAGATCCAAGCTTGAATGGGAGCAAAAGCATCAGCAGCACCCGGCATAACCGCAAGCCCACACTGCCAAACGATACCAGCACCACCATCCCGTCGCATAATTCACCAAACTACACTCATCCGCCTTAACCGAGTGACGTTACATGTTTTAACGTTACGCTCTGCTTTGAACAGGGCGAAAGAGCAGTAGAAGTCCCCCGCCCCTACCCAGAGCTTTTACATGCTTTTCTCAGATATTACGACACACAAAAAAAAAAAGACATTTTGCTACAGATCTTGTTAATCCGGCGATTCAACATAGATAGTTGAAGAATGAAAACTTCATTCTATAAAAACTTGCTACATTCTAAATAAAGCCCCCGAGTCACAGCCTTCGATTATAGAGAAGTTCTCTCAATAGCGTGTCCACGAGCGATCTCGAACGGCGGACTTGGCGAGAACCACCAATCCGATCGAGATCAGGAACGTCGACCGAGAGAGGGAGAACAAAAAAAGAAGAGAGAAAAAGAAAACCCTACTCAATGAATCAATCAAACGCACCTGCGTGCTTGCGATCCTGAGGCGTGCCGGACTTGGCGAGGACCTCGAGGTCGACGAGGCTCATGGACATGAGCCCCAGCGTGAGGCCGGACATCACCCCGGCGAACATCACCAGCAGCGCCACGATCAGTATGCGGATGAAGAAGGCGCTCTCGCAGCACCTGAAATGCTCCGCCATTCGAGCGCACGTCCACGTTCGCTCTCTCTCCCCCTCTCTCTCCCTGATCTCCGCCCCCCCCCCCCCCACGAGCCCCCCGACGCTCCTCGCCTGCGTTAGAGAAGGCACGAGAAGAAGAAGAAGAGGAAGCCAAGCTGCTCGACCGTGGCCATGGCCCTGGGGAAACACGCGCTCACCGCAGATCAGTCAGTGCGCACGAGATGGCAACGCTCCTTCCTTCCTTCCTTCCCGTTGCAGTGATCTGGAGATAAGAGCAAAGAGATGGGATGCAGGGGAGAGACAGGGGAAACAGGGAGCAGCTGGGGCAGGGCCGATCCAGGGCGGTGGACATCATCCCTCCCCCCGCAACATACGGTCCTCCGGAATCGAATCGAATCGATTTTTCGTTTTTTTTCCTTTTTTTCCTCCTTAAAATAATAATATAATTAAAAATAGAAAAGGTTGGACAAGGGCACCTGTGAATGTTGATTTGATTATTTTGTAATCACCCTCTTCACATTCGCTTCAGAATCCTAGGTTACTTTTGGCGCCGTTGATGCATGGTTTACTAATGATAAAACAACAAATTCGTGCGCCGGAAATCATCAAACTTGTCGAGGAAGCTTAATTGGGGTTTTATCACTTTTAGGAAAACTTGTCAAATTCGTACGATCGGCTTCCTCCATTGACTCAACGGTCTCTGATTTTAGCTAGCAAATTTGTAAGGCTTTGGCGTTCTAAGCATTGCGGCTGATTGTGAAATTTGTTGATTAGTTTTAACCTTCAAATGAGATCGTCCAGGACTTGTTCGTCGAGCATAGTGGTGTTTGTCCTTTCCATGGCCATTAGTTTCGACCCTTAAATGAGATCATCCGGGAATCATGGTTTGATTTGTCCCTTAAAAGTGAAAATAATGATGATAAAATAAGAAAGAAAAGCAAAAGCATCCCCATTTGCCCCTCTGTCGCATCGCATCCCCCCAAAAATCTCCGACTTTAAAAAAAAGAGGAACTTGTCGTACTTGTTGCGGAGAAAAGAACCGAGTCATCGCCATCTTCAGACCACCAACTTCAAATCTCGCTTCACTTTCCATTGCCAAAGTTTCATTTGATTTTGTATCCATCGTGGGTGATGTCATGTTGATTTAAGATGCGAATAATGGTTGTTGATGCATGCTGATGCTTGTGCTTTTTATAGTGATATTGTTATTAATATTACTTATTAATATTACGTAAAAAAGTTTGTTATATACACAATACCACTAAAAAATATTAAGTCATTCTATGATATGATTCCTCAATAATATTACGTGAATATAACATAGTTGAGTGATCTCAAGAGAACTTTGAATAACTTTGATAATGCTAAGTATCATATGATGATGGTTTTGTAAATAGGAATTTGTGGATTTGCCAACTATGATAAAAGAATATTTGGCTTTTATCTGTCTTCGGTGCATTAATATTTATATTGTCGACACATAATCGTGCACGGCAATCATGATGCGATGATTATTTGCATGCTAATGATTTTATGTTAGGAAGACCTTTGCCACGGCTTATAGGCTAGAAAGCGAATTAGTATAGTAAAAGATATGTCCTAACATAGGTATTTATAATAAGGAAATCGAGAGCACATCAAGTTTTATGATTTTGGACCTGAGCAAATCCTTAAAAGACTTAAGGAATAAACATATGTGAGATCCGTCCCGGGGTGGAAAATTACGCGCCGTCTTCCATAGACAGGGAATTAGGGAGTCTCACAATGAGAAAAGTAGACTTCACGTCGAGTTATACTTGAATGCTCCGGCTATCGCTGGATATGCAAATATAGTAGTCACTCATGTCGAGGGTGAGTGAGGGTGGGCAAAATGCTAACGGTTCACACACATGACGATATCGCTTATGTGGGCTAACATGGCACGTGTAGACTGTGCCGTGAAACAGGGGAACAGCCATCGTCGTGCGGTGGAAAATGACCGAAACGAACCGGCGAAATAGGATGACGAGAGAGAGAGAAGAAGATGAGAATGAGAGGTCAGTGGATAAAATAATAATTGTAATGTTGAAAAAACTGCACTCCAGCGGAGTCGTTGGGATAACGTTGAAATGTTGAGGCATAAAAGGTCAATAAAAGGACAAGATCCAGATCGTGTGCCTGATTTGATTTGCCGTGGTCTCCAATGTACGGTGGGTCCTCCCTTTAATTTGCTTTACGTCACCTGCTGGTCAATTTTTAGTGTTCACATCGCATCCCCTCCGTTGATTAAATATTTCGATTGTCGAACTGTAATTCATTCAGAAATCGATCAACCTTCACCGTTAAGAAACACTAATATTATATGTATAGAAATATTATATTGCCTGATGATGGGGTTATATGCTCTTATAAAAAATTTTAAAATCTTTTATAATTTTACTAATTCGGTCCTAAACCTTTTTTTTTGTTTACCAATTCAATGAAAACCATTTGCAATTATGTTAATTCAATTTATCCGGTCAATGTTGATGTAGTAATTTTATAATAATCATCTTTTATTTGTTTAATTTATTCTTTTTCTTTTTCTTTTTTTCCCTCCTTTTTTCTTCCTCTAGCAAATCGTCGGGCCTCAGCGACCGACCAGAGAAGACAAGCAAGGTCCAGCCAATGACAAGGCTCACCCTCGCCAACCACTAGCAAAGGCAAGGTTGAGCTTCACTGAATCTTTGCTTTGACAAAGGCTGCCATGGCCTCGCCAGCAGTGAGCGAGGTTGCCTTCGTCAATGGCCAGGCCAAGTGAGGGCATAGCTCTTGCCAGAGCCTCATCAGCCACTATAGGGAAAAGAAGCCAAATGAGGAAAAAGAGAAAAAAAAATAAAAGGAAAAATAAAAATAAAAGAAAAGATAAAAAAATTGAATAAAATTATTAAAAAATTACCACATCGGCGTTGTCTAGCGTCGATCGCGTTCACGTCGGTCTTTGTGACCAAATTTGATTAGATGGGTTTAATTAGCATAATTACAAAATATTTATAACTTTTTGATAATTCTCTCGCTCTTTTTATGCACGCATGATTTTCATCCACTTGTGAGTCAAAGTCTTTGAGTTAGACTTCTAAAATAAAATAAAATAAAATTCCCCCTCGAAGCATTTGCTTTCAAGGATAATCAAACTTAGAATTACAAATCTCACAAGTCCTGTTTATTTGGTTAAGGTTTAGTGGTTGTTTAACATTTTGGCGGCCATGGTGTGGAAGCCGCGTTCAATAACCCAAAGAATGTGTAAACTTGGCCTCGATGTTGGGGCAATTGATAGAAATGTTGGAGATTTTTCACTCCCAGAGTTCGCCCTTTCTTATTACACTTTTTAACCTCATTCCATATCTATTCTAGAAGTTTGTGCGTGAATAAATTTCTGCGGCTGATGTAGGATGAAAATATTTTTTTTGGCCATTCATCCAATCAAACACCACTAAGGAAGATGTTTGTAACATAACTCCATAATCTATTTGAGATTAGGCCTCTCTGCTCTTTCGAATTAAATTTAGGTCAAGTTTTGAGAGTTTTACTCTCTCAAACTAACTCTAAATATAGATTTGGAAGTTCCTTACATGTATTTAATATGTATTCTTTCAATATTTTGATGTTAGGATCTTTACACGACAATGTTGATGAGAACATTGAGCCTAGATGCGTATTGTAAGCTATTGCAAATGGAGTTGGAGTTTTTGGCATGTACTCATCACTAAATTTGATGATTGGTCTCTGATCATTTAGATTGTTCTTGAGAGATAGAAGTGTACTTCTGGCTGCAAATTATGCTTTGTTATTTGCTTTCTAGCTTCTAATTTGTTCTGTAGTTATTTGGGATTTGCTAGGTTTGAAAACCTTCTATATATTATTTTAATATATGAATGGTATCTTTCTTTTGGGAAAAAAGAAAAGGTAAACAACAATTCAATTCACCTCCACTGCCCAAACCACGGTATCCTCAAGCCTCCCCGTTTGAGGTTTCACGCAACTTCTGACGAACTGTATCTGCTCGTGTTTTGTACTTGATCCTGCATCATGAGATTAAGTAGTAGTATTAAGGAGCCATACCGATGAACCATGCAGACTCGAGCGTGCTAATTTCGATTCATTGAGGCATAATCCATCCGTAGGACCGTAGATGGCACGGCAACAGACTCTTTCTTATGCTAGAGAGAAGTGAGAAATGGGACGACAGATGAAGTTGCCAGTTGAGTTCCTTCCTCCCTGGTGAGTTACACTGCTGATCGATGCGACAACCACGGCGCAGTCCCCTTATAGGAAGCTTCGTCGACATCCAACAAATCATCGATTGTGATTAGACGTTCCTCGACCTGTTGAGTTTTTGGAAGTTAGGAAACACAAATCTCCATATCCGCCCAACTATCCTACCACGTGGCATCATGAATTCAACACATTTGGTTCGACTAATAATCACGGAGGGGTCAAAATCTTATCGAGACAGGATAAGTAAGTGCGTAGGAAACATTTTATTCCAGAATTTATGTTCTTTTGTTCCCCAAAACAAAAAAAAAACCCGTTTGGTAACGCTAAGTTGATTTCTATTCCCGGAGTAGAAAAGTTAGCCGGGAATAGAAGCGAGAAACAAAAAAAAATTGCTTCTTGTCAGGAACAATTTCTAGAAATAAGCAAATTTTCTTTTTTATTTTTGTTTTATTTCTCTCTTGCCGTGGTCACCTCCAACCGCTCGGAGCCACCGCCGACCGCCGCCTGCCGCCGCCGCCGCCGGTCGCCGGCCGCCGCCCAAGAATAAAAAATGAATAAATACAAAAAAGAATCGTTGCGTTACCAAACACATTTATATTCTTTTTCTATTCCAAGAGTAGAAATTTTGTATAGTTCAAAGCGGGTTCTTTTACTCGAGAAATTGTTCCCGGAATAGAAATATAAAATAACTATTTCTGAAAAAAAAACTCTTCCCCAGCCAAGAAATTTTACCATGCGCACCCTAAGATGTCGCGACATGGATGATGATGTTGTTTCAAGGAATTCTCTCTCGACTCATTTGTGCTCCTGTTTAAATGATCGATTTGCAATGACATTGCTTGTAGTCCAAGCATAAACCCCAAACTACCCCACTAGACGATAAACCCCAATCTACCCCACTAGACGGTAACTTTGAGAGCTTCATCATACCGATGGGAATCATCCAAAGGGGAAAAAGGGACGGCTTTCCCGGTTTGCGTAAAATGCAAAACCCAATCAATAGAAAAACATAGCGTGCACATAATCACACTGGTAAACCGAGCGTGCGAAAGCAAGTTCAATTATGCTTTTCCTTGTGATACCGGGATGGCTCGAAGATGCCATGGGTTGTGTAGGGTTGAAGATGCCATGGGTTGGGACGTTCTCGCTCATGGCTAGCCGGGCAAGGCTCGACCCTTGCCGGATCTCATGAGGGTGGCCTTACGCTGGGCTAGCGAGGATTGAGCCTTGCTCAACCTCTAGCTGGTCATTGAGCTAACGATTTGGATGGAGAAAAAAAAGAAAGGGAAGGGAAAAAATAATAATAAAGAGAGAAGATTATATATATATTAAGAAATATTATGAAAAATTATCTACATTAACATCGATCGCATCAAGTAGAACGGTTGGTGCTCACGTTAGGGTCAGCTAATCAAATTTGACCGGATGGATTAAATTGATAAAAATGCAAAATATTTAAAACTCAATTGATAAAAAATAAAAATTTAGAATTGAATTAGTATAATTGTAATAAATTTAGGACTTTTTTGGTCATTTTTCCATAAAACTAACAAAGAAGCGTCCCTTGTACTTTAAGCTCTTGTAATACAAAATCCATAGATCCATATTGGCCTCTCTTAACCTTACATTATCTCTCCCTTTTTTTCTTTCTATCGCAAACTAACATGCTCGTTCTATGGAAAAGCGAGCATCCTTGCTGCAGAATGAACTAAAGCAGGATAAGTTATCTATAATAAGTGAAAAATTCAAAAGCAGAACGAATAGAATAAAATATAAAATATTCTATGCTTTTGAAAAGGCTATGACTCTGCACAAGCGTAATGGATTTCCAACGACAGGAATAAAGTTAACATAAAATATATTAACTTTTTGTGATGCCAAAATCACAATATTTAATTATGTCGAAACATATTTCTCTTTGAAAATAAAATTTAATTACTTTTCTGGCAAATTACTTCGGAATGCATATTCTTTGTGCATAATTAAATACAAGAAAAATTCTTTTATGGGTTCCTCGGTTTATAAAAAGGTTTTGTTAATTTCTACCAAAAAAAGAAAAAAGGTTTTGTTAATAAGTGTGTTAGAAGAAATTGTTGAGCAACCAATTAAGGAGCCTTTCGATACCGATACACTGTTGATTATCATAATAGATGTAATTAAAATCATAAGAATAACCATTTCACCTTATGTGTGATTAGCAAGAACCTGGGGTCAATTGTTAATACGTCCCTTTATAAGACATTCGAGCTACTTCGATTTTGCTCATCTCAGCAATCCTAAGAAAGAACTTCAGTATAAATATATCTAGTTCTAGTGCTTCATTTCTCTTAGATGTTGGACCAGCGTCATGCAACTAGGGATGTCAAAAAAGCCCAGTCTGACCCAATCCATTGACACCCCTACATGCAACAACCCAAAATATCATGAAATTTAAGAAGACACGATGCCGATGCCGAAAGCATCCACAGGTCAAAGAGGTCAACAGCAACAACAGGGTAAAACAAATTTGGAACTTGTGTCTCCAACATAACACTGACAAACAACCAGCTCAATTGACCTCCACCATCCAACCCATGGTGTCTTCAAGTGTACCCATTTGAATCCCAGTTAAGGTTTCACGCAGCTTTGGACAAACTGTATCGGCTTGGGTTTTGTACTCCACCCTGCATCATGAGATTAAGTGTTAGTGTCAAGGAGCCTTGCCAACGAACAGCTGCAGATGCGCATGCGCTATTTCGAATTGTTGAGGCACTATCCCTCCCCGAATCGCGTGGCACTAGACTCTTTCTTATGCTAGAGAGAAGGGGAAATCAGGGAAAAAGGATGTGTCGATGGATGAAGAGTTGCCAGCTGAGTACCTTCTACCCTGATGAGTTACACTGCCAATGGATGTGACAACTACGGCAGTTCCTGTACAGAAAGCTTCATCGGCATCCAGCAGTTCATCAAGTGCGACAGGACGCTCCTCGACCTGTTGAGTTTTCAGAAGAAAGGAAACATAATATCCGCATATTAGCCCAACTATTCCCTCGTATAGCACCATGAATTTGACAGACAATTCAGTTTAACTAATGATCATGATGGACTCAAATCTTATCGAGACGCAGCAAAGCAAGACATCACAACATGGATGATTTCGTTTCAGGGAGTTCTCTCGACTTGTTTGTGCCCCTATTCAAATGATTGATTTGCAATAATATCGCTTATAGTCCACATATAACCCCGATCTTCTCCCCTAGACTTGAGAGCTTCATCATACCAGCAGGTATCATCCAAAGGGGAAAAAAAGGATTGCTTTCCTGGTTAGCGTAAAATGCAGAACAATCTTGATTGCAAAATCCAATCACTGGATAACACATTGAAAACATAATCACCTGGTAACCGAGCATTCGAGCAATTTCAATTATGCTTTTCCTTGTGACACCAGGAAGGATCGTTCCATGTGTTGGCGGAGTCACTATACTATTTCCCTGCAATAACAAGCTACAGTAAGTATACTAATCCAATTGTAATGAATATCCTCATGGTCAAAAGCATTGATTCCCATATACAAATTTGCAGAAGTTTGTATTTCTCCAAAATTCTTCCATGTATAACAAAACAACAGCAAAAAGCGCATTTCCTTGTCAGTGCCTCAGTTGCGTCATCTTCCTTAAAATCATACAAATCTAGGAACAGCACCTTTCCAGTTTTTCAAGTAAATCATACTAGCCAACAACAGATAAGATTCTGTTCAACTAAACATGCAATTCCTTCCAAACCTTATGAATCTTGTAGGACAAAAGAACCATACAAATAGACATAGAATAGACCACTTGAAGCTGACCTTCACCGAAAAAATGTTACATGCAGAAGCCTCATCAATGTACTTTCCAGTTGCGGCATCCAGGAATAGAACCTCAGAAAAACCTTGTGCCTTTGCTCTAGTCAGTGCGTTCAAAACCTACAGGAGCAAGCAAGTGAATAGGTGGTTGGAACCACGTGTAATAATCAGAAATATAAGATCGGTATTTGGACTACATACATGTTAAATGCCTCTACTTAACACACGAAAGCGTTTCCTAACAAATTGACAGTTTTGGTACTCACTGGTGAATAGTTGGCCAGAGTCTTAATGCCTCCCGTTCCACCATGAGAAGCTCGATGATGCTTCTCCTCAACCACCAGGTTCAGGGACCTCAGGCCCTAATGTGATGGGAAAACAAACTTCGTCAGTACCAAGAGTCACGTCATCGCACATAAAGCAAAACCGAGCTGCGAGTTGGCTACCACATTAGATACTCATTTCACAAGTAATCACATACTACGCGTATTAGCTCCAATGTCTAGGATTGCAGTCATGCAAATGAACCGAGGTATCCAGTTTTGAGTTAAAAGAACTGAAAATCAAAGAGTCTTAAGAAGGTCGTTCAAGTGAATAACATTTTGTCATTGTTTTTTTCTTTTTAAATGTAAAAGTGAGACCAAATGGTGGTTTAGTGAGGGCAATCTTATACCTTATGATAGCTTCCAACCGGCGAAGCATAGACTAAGAATGTGTATTCCGGTGCTGGCCCTAATCCCAGACTGCCGCCACTTCCCATGAGCAAAGGCCTTACATACATAGATCCCTTCCCGAAAGGAGGCACCTGTTTGAATGTTCAACCAGATAACTCAAAGGAACGCCACACCAACTGAAAAAAGTCGCAATCCGAAGGCATTGCACACATTGAAAGAAAACTCAATATAAGACCAAGACATGCTAGTGCTTCAAAAGAACTAAATTACCCAGCGTTCATTGGCCAGGACAGTTTGCTTCACTGCATCAACAAACTGCTCAGTAGAAGGTGAAGGCATGCACAATCTCTCTGCACCTGCCTTCATCCGCAAAGCATTCTGTTCAGGTCGGAATAGCAGAATCCGGCCATCTTCCTTCCTATATGCCTTCAAGCCTTCAAACAGTCCCTAAGCACGACAGATTGTTATTGTTTTAGAAAAAGCGGTACAATTTATTACTAAAGTATGCTTAATAAGTGCTCCGAGAAGATTCATTCATAGGACGGCCCTTTTGACAAGTAAAATTAGACAACTTATTGATGCTGCTCACCTGTCCATAATTGAGAATACCGGAACAAGGGCTAAGCTCGATATTACCATAAGGAATTAGACTTCCCTGAGGAAAGTTCTTGCCAATAGCGCATTTCATCACATACATATAGTCAGTTGGAGTCAAAGAAAATCCCATTTCGTCCCAGTTGACATCAGGAGACTTCCCATCATTATTGCTGTAAGACCAACAAGAGAAATTAGGCAAAAGCACACGTGACAATGTAGAAAAGCCTATTCAAGTAAATGCTGTGGAAGAGCCAGAGCTAGAAAGGGTGTTTCTGAAACAGAAGGAACTTTAAGGATTACAGTGACTAGAGATCACTGCAAAACGCTAGTCGATCAGAGGCAACGTGACAGGCAGTTTGCATGGATCACCTGTTGCCATTGGCTTCAGGAGTTGATTTCAGCGACGGAGCCATTTGGGGCAAGAAGAAGAGACAGTTTCAGACTGCAAAACAGAGCAAAAGAGAGTGAACGCGTCTGTTATGAGAGAAAGCCGGCAAAGAAAGTAGCCTCGACGACAGAGAATCTCGTCCACTCGTAATATCTCCTCACATCAGATGTGTGGCTTCTTGTCTTTTAGCGCTTTCGCTACTGAAAAAATCGCAATCATGCATGAAGATACTTTGAATGATGCAAAAAAAACGTCATTTTAGCAGTCACTTAAGAAAATGACAAACTGATTCGACAGTCAGCACGATTTGCGGGTCAATGAAGTTTCAAAAGATTCCCTGCACATTCTCGTTTTACACGAGAACCTCTTAGACTTCGCTTTCTACTGTGTTTGGCATTGTCATTTGGGCCTGAATTCTTAACCCGTTGAAGAAGCCAATCACCACAATCAAAGGAAAAAATAAAATAAAATAAAAATCGGAGTTAACTTTACCACAAACTCGATTGATTCCAGGACAATGGCCAAAAAGGATTAAAAAAAACCCAAAAAAAAAAAAGGGAATCAGTACTCATCTCATGCGAACAATCTCTTGGAGAGGCCAAGAGCACACGAGGGACAACATACATCACCACTATAACTGACGTGATACGATCGATCTTCGTCGTCCAGAGCCAGCATATGCACGTAGACCTCTCCATCCAACGAGGGATGGCGGACGAGGCCGGCCGGGACTCTCGAGTTTACTCGGGAAAAGTCGTGATCCGGGTTCTGAACACGCGACCACGACACATATTCCATGTGTCCGTGCGCGAAGACTGTATACAAAACCCGACGCAGGGTGTTGGGACAGCGTCGTTCCTCGTCCGTCGACGGATGTCCAGTACAGACAGATACGAGGGGAGAACTCGGAAAACTGGAGTCACGCTACGGTTTTCCCCGGGCAGGTGAAATTGGGAGAGGAAGATGAGATGATGCAACACGGCCAGCCGAAACTTACGTTGTGATTCGAGGGCGATCGTCGATATCCGCTGCGGAACGTGCGTTCGTCGCGTTCGGTGGAGAGAAGCGAATGCGAAGCGATAGGGGAGGAGTGAGTGATGGTGAGTGATGGCTTGTAGGGGTGGCGCTCGTTCGGGGAAAGAGCAAGAAGACCCTGATTGCGACATGTCCTGAAACGGTACAAGTCCTTTGGCTGCGCTTGGGAATCAGTTACCCTGAACCCCTCGACTCTAGGCCCGAGGCCCTGGGCTACTACAATTGTCTTTATTCAATTGCAATAATAAGGTCGGACTTGTATATATATATTTATAACTCGGGAACCCCTATATAGCCGGCAGCCGACGAGATAAGCCTTGACGCTAGTGGAAGAACCACCACCCCAACGTCACACTCCAACGTCACACTTAAGATCTGCAGCGCTTTCCACTGGGTTTTAACCCTCACCTTTAGGAAGGATTTGAGTTCCGCTTATCGTGGAGCATCATCGTGGCCGGTGGATAAGGTCGGATATATTTATATCTCCTCATCAAAAAATTTTATCTAACATATACTCCTTTATATCTATCTTTATTCTATTGAGCAGGCACCAAACGTATCATATCGTAAATTTTATCATGATTGCCAAACGTAACCTTGAAAGACTTTAGTTTAAGATAGGCCGAAAGGTGCTTTATGCTTTGAGCATTTCCAGAATGCAAATACAATTTTTTCTGCCAACTTTAACCTCGTTGAACTTTCAAAATTTTGGAAATGTCCCTACTTCACGTGACATCACTGGCGAGGGTTCGGGTTGCCGGCGAACCATCGATGAAGGGCCGTTGGTGAGGCCAAATCTAGCTACCAACCAGCCTCCCTGAGGCTTGGGATATATTAATGACTAAAATAATTCCTATGCATCGACTGAATCTTTTGATTGTCAATTTCCTGCACTGACACGACAAGCGTGCACATCATTGTAGTTGAAGTATAACAAAATCAGCATCACAGAATGTGGTTTCGTCAATGGCCAAATCTACCGAGCAACGCCGCAACGGCACTGGCGCCGGCAATTGCTAATGTGGACACAAGATGGGCTCGTCGAGAAACATGGGCCCCCTCTTGAAAGTGTGCAACGGAGCCAACAGCAAATGGGTCCAATTTTTTTAGTCTTGCGAAGCCCATGAGAACAATAGAGCATTCGGTATAATCTTGTTAATTATGACACAAAAAAAAAACGAAAAAGAAAAATATCCGAAGACCATTCTATATGGAGAATCCAACATGCAAAATTTTGGTCCCTGCAATTTTCTTTCATGCAAAATACAAACTATGAGAAATAAAAATTTCCAATTCTTTTAATGACCAAATGCATGAGACCTTTTTCTATGAACATTTCATATGAAATTCTATTTGTGGCCTAAATTCCTCTTCTTTTTTCCTATCAATTTGTGGCGTAAAATAGATCCTAATTGTCATCGTTTAATAACGAGAGATAATTGTGGAATTATAAGGGAGCAACTCACGCCCTATAATATTCGATTGCGCTCCTAAGTTAGATTGATTCTGACCAGGGTTATAACCATATGAGTAGAAACTCAGCCAGTGCTACGAACATGGATTGCAGCCATAGCCTTAACCGTAACCCTCATGGTCGTTGTCAGAACTTAAAGATATGAGCTGAGTGCCATTTGATGAGTAACCGAGAACAAGGGAGATGGATATAGAAAGGATGAAGTAATGAAAGAGAAAGTCATTGCTAGTAGTAAAGACTTATCATGATCCATTGGTTCAACCTGCCACTAGTAGGTGAAGTATGCACCAACCGCTCTACGCGGAGCTATTAGGGTGTGGCTCGCTAATCAACTCTAGTACCATGGGCTGAACCTACCTACATATTCTAACCATTGCTCGGGCCAGCGAGGCTTGTATTTCTTGGAACTTATTTAGAAGTTCTTGGTATCATGTCTTTCGAAAGCTTTCTTTCTTTCCCTTTCCAAAAAGTCTAGTGCACAGTCTAAGTCCGTGAGGAGTCGTGATCGTGGCAACGTCTGATATTTTGGACGGCTTATGCACGTGGCTGATGAATAATAACTTCCACTTCCCAATTTTGAATTCTGTCTTTTTCTTTTTCTTTTTAGCATATGCTCCGGAAGTTGCAATTTTGTACGTTGTGAATAATACATGCATAGCATGGCAATTTTTCTTCCCATGATAACGATGGGTGTCACATGACTTCACTATTGCACCGAGATTATGACATTTGCTCGGTTGTGTATATTTCTTGATAGCCATTTCTAAAGTTTCTAAGCTATAAGTTTTTCTAATTTTAGATGACGAAAATACCAAGCATAAGTAAATTTATGGGATATGATACCGGCAAGGGTGTCCGGCACAAATTGACAACCACCGGGCCGAACCGCCTGGGGCAAGCGATGTCTCTTCTTACACAAATCAAGTAATCATTAGAGCGCGAGCGAACATAAAGATCCATGATTTCTTTTCTTATTTCATGATGCGGGTTGTAGTTTTGATTATTTGTTGTTGTTTTATGAAAAGAGTAAGATCGAGGGGATGGATGGAGCCTGTCAAGGCGTGCCCGTGAACCTTAATTTCGCTGTTTCAATGCTAAACTTCATGAATAAATTAAAATTTTGTAACGCCGTCACTTTCAATAAATACTTAGATATCTTTTGATTCGTCCGTTATTACTCCAATAAATACTCCTTACAACCATACAAAGTTATCATCCATACATTGCATTGCACCAAGATCCGTCTATGGTCGCCTCGCTTGATGCTCCAAACATGAAATTGCTCCTACCTTCTTCTCTGGCCATATTCGTATACATCATCGGCCTAATCTGCGCCCTCGCCGGCATCTCGGTGGCGCAAAACTCTCATCAAGACTTCGTCGACGAGCACAATGCTGCCCGTGCTGAAGTCGGGGTTGGCCCGATCACCTGGAACCGTACGGTTGCGGCTTATGCTCAGAAGTACGCTGACGAGCGGAGAGGCGACTGCAACCTTGAGCACTCTGGGGGGCCCTACGGCGAGAACCTGGCCGAGGGCTATGGCGTCCTGAGCGGCAGGGACTCCGTGAAGATGTGGGTGGGAGAGAAGGACAACTACGACTACAGCTCGAACTCATGCGTGGGAGACGAGTGCCTGCACTACACTCAAGTCGTGTGGCGCAACTCGGTTCATCTAGGATGCGCTCGAGTGAAGTGCGATAATGGGTGGTGGTTCGTGATATGCAGCTATGATCCTCCCGGCAATTACGACGGCGAGTGGCCATATTGAGCAGTCTATATAAGTTCTGAAAAAAACTCGTATGATTCATACGATTCTACAAAACTGCACCAACTGAAATTACTCGCTATTTGAAACATACATATCATAAGCTTGTTGTCACTAGACGGCTGCTTCCTACCAAGAACTTGCATTTCTCTCGTTATCATAAAGAAAGTCACACAACCAGTACAAATCATCATAACTCAATAATCTTGGTACGCTTTTTCGGTTTCTTTTCCGACTGTTTGTTTCCGATCCCTCCATACGAATCCTCTTCGCAAGACTTGGACCTCGCGTGCTTCTTTGGAACTCCCGCTTGATCATCATCGCTATTCTCATTGTCATTTTGGTCGTCGTCGTCGTCTGTATTATCTTCTGAATCTGTTTCGCCGATGCTATAAGCTAATGGATTCAGAGGATAACAACTCGCAGCTGCGGATTCTGCAGCTGCTACTGCTTCAGGGGTGTGAAGATCAGCGATCCCCAACATTAAGTCCTGTCTTACAAGTGTCAACCGATGGTTCCATCATGCAAAACTATACCAGGATAGACCAAATAGCAGCAAAAATTTACCATTTCTATAATTTCTGATTCATTCCCGTCGAGAACTTCAATGTCATAGCTTTGAGGATTGTCCTACATAAACCAAGAGTTGCCCGTGACAAGTCGTATCAATGCAAGAAAGACAATGTCACAGGAGTAGCAAGATGATTTTCCAATGCAAGAAAGACAACGTCACAGGAGCAGCAAGATGATTTTCCAAACCTTTGCATTGACTTGCAATTTGTTATTAGCTTCGGATATAACTCCCAGAAAATCCTTCACTTTTCCAAGAACTGCAGCAAAGCCAAACAGACAAGGGAATTGACTCTTTTTGGAAACAAAAGAATAATTTTTTGAGACTATGGTAAGTGGTGGTACACACCACACAACCATATCCAATCAGCTCATTGTTTCATAGTTTTCAAGAAATTAATTCGTCTAAACAGCCATTTTCATGAATAACGAAGTGAACATAAAACAGCTTATAGTTGTCAAAAGATGTTATTCCGATTGAAAAGATTGGATGATGGAGTCGCAACCTTGGCTTGTAGGAACTGAACTTGATAATGGCTTTCCGCTGAGGTGCTGTCGCCTTCTTTGAGAGTGTGAATCCTTCTTTTTACAGATAGCCAGTGTGGACTCTGCATGTTAAAGCACATAAAATAAAATCACATAATGGCGACAACAGGCACAAATCAGGCAAACAGAGCCATTCTTACAACCCAAACATCAAAACTAGAGGTAAAATCAATACCTATAGATGAGGTAGAGGAACCCTTTTTCTCTAGTTTCAGAAGTTCTTTGCTTGGGGTCTCCATCTCTATTGCTAAGCTGAAGTACTATAGCACTAGCAAAGTTGAAGGATCGAAGCGGTCACTGAACGAAGAACAGAACTAAATCATAATCAGATGAAGAACATAGCATTTGATATTCTTATAAGATCATCATAAACATTTTGCAGCAAGAATTGAACATGTTCTGTCCTAGTTGTATATCGATGTCGAATCATGTTGAACTGAGGACAGACTAACAAACCACCCAGATAAAACTCATTCCAACCAAGAACAAACCCAGCTGCAAATTCAATCCATCCAGCAACTCTTCCATAATTCGTACTTGGCTTACCATATTCTATATTGAATTGGGGTGCTTAGGCAGACCACTGTGAGCTTCAAAGGAGCAGCAATTTTCCAGCTTCGTTCCCTTCTCACTATGGAAGAAGAGGTGCAAGCAAAGAGAGCTCACTGCTTGCTCAACAATGGATACCATTATGCCATTAGTGAGACAAAGCCCTCAAAACTCCTGTCTTCTCTTCCACTCATTCTCCCCCCCCCCAAAAAAAAAAAAAAAAAAAAAAAAAAAAAAAAAAGCATATAGTCCTCAATCCTCCCTTCAACCCCTCAAGACTCAATTTTTTCATGTGAAAAACCCAAACCCTTTTCCCTTTTATTGAAAAAGCAGCAATCTGGCAATCAAGATGGACAACATCCCAAGACTCGTGAACAAATTACCAAACCGAAATTCCGAAGAAAGAACTAAACTATGCTAAATACCGAAACTTGATCAAAGTTATCGGAACCCTTTGCGCTAGAAAACTAGAGAGAGGACTAGAATTAGAATTCAAAATACGAACTTGAAGAAGAAGCAGCGAAAGGCAGAGATGCTACCTGCGTTGTGCTGAACAGTCGGTGCTTCCTGCGTCCGAGAGCAGAGGCGGAAGAAGAAGAAGAAGAACGGTGGAGTCGACCACAGAAAAGAAAATTCCGTTTTGGGCCCGGCCCAGTGTATCGCTTCGGCCCAATATTAGGGCTATGATAAAAGAAAATACCTTAACACTGAATTTCATTCCTTTGTTTCTGGAAATAAATAAAAGAAATAAGACAAGGGCTGTATTCTATTCTGTCCTAACTGAAAAGAATTTCCTCAACAGTGTCTCTAATTAATAGGTTACGAGTCACAAATGTAGCTTAGACTTGTGCTCTCTCCCTCTATCTGTCTCTTGTCTCTCTCACATCACCGAGTCATCGCCCTGTGGTTGCAACAAAGCTTGACATGGCACACCAAGCTCCACCTTGTCGCTATCGACGAGTGTCGCTATCGACGAGCTACTTGTCGACGGCGACAAGATTTGAAAGGCCCTTCCAAGATTCGGCCATCGCCAAAGCATCTCGTATGATTTCTATTAAAATATTTTCTATTAAATCGCGCATTCATCCAATAATTCAAACATTTACAATACTTGACAATAGTTTTGCAAAATCTCATAATCTCGATTGTCGGATCTCGACAAGGCCTCGCCAAGATCCGGGGTAGGGTGAAAAAAACTGGAGTGAAGGAAACAGGATCCCAAGGGACTTTGTTGGTCCAGGGAGAGAGTTGGAGCCGCGAGCTTGTGTGGCCACGAACGTGGAGGTAGGTGCTGACCGGTGTGGCGGTGGCGCCAATGCGACAATGGATGCAGGTGAGCAAATTTGGTTGCCTAGCCATAGGTAATGAGTGGGGAGAGAGAGACACGCACGTTGGGTTTTAGGTGGAGAAATATGAGTCGATTTTACAATTAGAGAGCATGACGCAAATAGACAATGGGAAGGTTGTTGATAACAGATGATCCGCAAACCCAATATGGGTGATGACCGTAATTTATGACCCTATAAATTATTATGAAAAGAAATTTCGCCCCAACAAAAAATGGAGGAAAAATTATATTGTTACAGTTGTTGCTTCACGTGAAATGTAATGGCCCGCAATTTAGGCAATGAAAAGGTTGCATCTAGACACATCTTTTCATCATACATCGGACCTGTCGGTACAAGGACGTCAACATCGACTTTAGTCTAGTTGTAAATTCATCATCACTTCATTGTAATATAATTGCTCTACAGCTTCCTTATATTTGTCGCATTAGATATGCAGAATTCTTAGACTCCTTCAAGAGAAAAGAGAAAAATGACTTGGGTGATATTCCAACATATTTGGAACTTTGGCAATGCCATGACAGAATTAACTAAGCAGAGGATCATTTCAAAACACAAAACAAAACTCTAGGGACCATGAGGTATTCTCAATGCGACATGACCTCTTCTTTCCTTTGGCAATCTATAATGTTCATTTTCTCTTTCTGATGGCCCACTTTTCATGGACTCATATAAGCAAGAGAGTGGGAAGTGGGGAAAAAGTGTCTTCTTCTTTTTGTTATATTAAGGAAAAGGTGTGTCATGTGTCGTTTTTTGAGTTTCCATCAGCCCTTGACAATGCAACACTCATATTATTTGTAACTATTGAAATTGCAACACTCATATTATTTGTAGCTATTGAAATCGCAAAGTGGCGAAAAGAAAGTATCCATTTCGTTTTTAATGTCTTCTTTTTCTTGTTATATTAAGGAAAAAGTGTGTCATGTGTCGTTTTTTGAGTTTCCATCGCCCTTGACAATGCAACACTCATATTATTTGTAACTATTGAAATTGCAAAGTGGCGAAAAGAAAGTATCCATTTCGTTTTTAATGTTTTCTTTTTCTTGTTATATTAAGGAAAAAGTGTGTCATGTGTCGTTTTTTGAGTTTCCATCAGCCCTTGACAATGCAACACTCATATTATTTGTAGCTATTGAAATCGCAAAGTGGCGAAAAGAAAGTATCCATTTCGTTTTTAATGTCTTCTTTTTCTTGTTATATTAAGGAAAAAGTGCGTCATGTGTCGTTTTTTGAGTTTCCATCGGCCCTTGACAATGCAACACTCATATTATTTGTAACTATTGAAATCGCAAAGTGGTGAAAAGAAAGTATCCATTTCGTTTTTAATGTTTTCTTTTTCTTGTTATATTAAGGAAAAAGTGTGTCATGTGTCGTTTTTTGAGTTTCCATCGGCCCTTGATAATGCAACACTCATATTATTTGTAGCTATTGAAATCGCAAAGTGGCGAAAAGAAAGTATCCATTTCGTTTTTAATGTCTTCTTTTTCTTGTTATATTAAGGAAAAAACGTGTCATGTGTCGTTTTTTGAGTTTCCATCAGTCCTTGACAATACAACACTCATATTATTTATAGTTATTAAAATCGCAAAGTGGCAAAAAGAAGGTATCCATTTTCGTTTTTAATGTTTTATAAC
This sequence comes from Eucalyptus curtisii, assembly GCA_017140595.1. Lineage (NCBI taxonomy): Eukaryota > Viridiplantae > Streptophyta > Magnoliopsida > Myrtales > Myrtaceae > Eucalyptus > Eucalyptus curtisii. The sequence goes on along the minus strand of CM029502.1, from coordinate 35,378,306 downwards.
GGCACAAAGGAGTGAAAGGTAACCCACGCTCGTGACATAAAATAAGGAGGAATGATTTTTTTAAAATTTTTTGGGTCCAAAACTTTTATAGTTTTTTTTTAAACTTGTGTAGTTTATTAGAGTAGTAAAAAAAGGAGGAGCTAGATTTCAGGAGAGGGCTTAGGATTCCTGGTTCTTGCCTTGTCCTATCTGCCGCTGCCATCAATCATCATGTGATTCAACAGTCCTGAAAATTCCAGCGGAGCCAAGCATTGGATTCTAGGACATCATCATCCATCCCTAGGAACAACAACTACTTACTGCCTAGGCACAAGGACAACATAAAATAAACCCAACGCAACAGTACGTCCAAAATCCAACCAATGAAATATCAAAAGCCAATTCAAATTCCAGTAGTGATCACAGCTCACCAGATGTACATCAAAAGAAAACAGCAACCAAAAAAACAAAAGTTAATGATCGCCCCTACTCACCCTCCTCCTATGTACACTTCCTAATCCTCCAACGACCAAAAACAAAACTCATCAAAAGAATCTTGGTGAGAAAAATTAAAGAACAGAAAATCAAATGCCCGCGTCACGGATCATCCGCTCCCACGACAATCGTCGCATCATGAGAGGTCCACGTGAGACTTGATTGTAAAAAACGACATGGCCGTGACCCCGGCGCGCTCCATCCATCCCGAGTCGAGGTTTCGACCTGAGTAGTTTCGACGGGTTATTGCATCAGATGGCGCACTCCTGACTCTGCTGCCTCAACTCTGTCCTCAGCTTCCGGGAGAACAATTTGCAAGCATCCATGCTCAGGTCGATGGCCGCCGCCAACGCCACGAAGGCCGCCGCGTCCTCAGTGCACGTCACGTGCTGAACCCCCACCTCCACCTGCGGCTTGCTCGCCTTGTTCACCCCTTGCATGGTCGAGGACATCACGAACCCACCAGGCACCGAATTTGGCCACAGCCCCAATCCTACAAAGTCCGAACCCGATCCCGACCCGGACCACGACCCGGACCCGGACCCTAAATCCATGCTGCTGCTCGGGCTGCTCATCGGCGACACGCTATTGGTCAAGTCTATGGTGAATTTGCCCCCGTTTTTAATGCTAATGGAGTTGGCCACGGTGGCCGTGGTCGTGGTGGTGGTGTCGGGAAGGAGCTCGAATCGGTACGAGAGCATGTCGGAGCTGCCGTGCTCGAGCCAGGCCTCGAGGCGGCCCCACGGCCTCCAAGTCCCGTGGCCCGGGCGGAGGATGAGCCATGCGCCCGGGTTGGACCGGCTGACCCGGTCAGACCCGGGGGACGGCACGAAGGGCGTCACCATCGACGCGGCTGCCACGGGTGAGCCGGAGAGGTCATGGATGGTGACGGACCATCCCTTTCTCTCTTTAGAATGCGAGTCCTTGTCGCTGCCGACCAGAGACGGTATCCAGCTCCGCGATGTGCTTGTTTCGGACAAGGACGATCTGTTCCATGACAGGAGGACAACTTGGTTAGAATCAAAACCAGATTGAAGAAGCACCAATAATCGAAAAAATCAAACTTTTTGTGATCGAATGCTTCACTTTTCGTTTTCACTACAACCCTTTTTCTCATTCCCGGAAACAACCAATCGGGTCCTCCCTACTTGACATTTCCATTTTTAGAACCAAAACATACCGTGACAGAGACCGGAAAAGCTTCGATCTTTTTCACGAAATCCACTTTTACCATTCAACCCAGCAAAGATAAAAGTGAAAAGGACACCAGTTCAAATCGAAAGCGAGACCAATTACCTGGATCGCAAGCTCCGGTCACCGACGTTGTTCCGGAAACTGAAGTTGCAAGTGAAGACAGGCTGCTTCACGCTCCCCTGGACCTGGACCACCTGGGGGCTGCACTCGGGCTCCTTCTCGAACTCGAACACGAACCTCGGATCGGGCTCCGCCCTCACGCTCACGTACAGCTTCTCCCCGCTCTTCCTGCCGATGTCGACCCACCCGCTGTGGACAGACGCCGCCCGCGCCTCGGCCCGCCTCAAATCCAACGGCACGGACACCTTCCCGATCAGCTTCGAGCCGCCGACCAGGCCGCAGGCGCCCCCGAAGCGGCCCCGGTAGACCTCGATCCTCAGGGTCGGGTTCTGGAGGGCGAGCTTCTCGAGGAGGGGCTTGGGGAGGCTGAAGCAGGCGGCGAGGGGCTGGGAGGAGGCGTGGGGGTCGGGGGAGAGGTCGGGGGCGAGGTCAGGGGGAGGGAGGCGTGCTGGGGAGGGAGGTTGGAGAGCTTGATCTTGCAGAAGAAGGAGGGGGAAGGGTGGACGGTGGTGGAGAAGGAGGAGGAGGAGGAGGAGGGGGCGGCGGAGGAGGAGGAGGAGGAGGGCTGAGGGAGCTTGAGGGAGAGGTTGCCGACGAGGATGCGGAGGAAGGGGCAAGGATCCATTGCTTGGATCGCTGAGCTCTTTCCTTGGAGTGGAAGCAAAGCAGAGAACCCCCTCAGTTTGAGTTTATGTGGAGTTGTGGGGTTGCAGCTTTGAGAGAGAGAGAGAGAGCCGGAGAGAGAATAAGAAGGGGAAGAATGATGATGAATTTGGAAAGAGGGGGAGAGATTTGGGTCATGGGAGGAGGGGAGGGTGGGGGGAATGAACAGGCTGGAATCTAGCTGGGGCATTTCAGATGTGAGCACTGATACAGCAAGGTCAACCCCACTGCCTCTCCCCTGGACCCCCTCTCTCTCTCTCTCTCTCTCTCTATCTCTATCTTGCTTCTTTCTTTTCCTTGTTTTCTTCCCCTCGTGCTCCAGCCAATTCTCTCAAATTTTGGGGAGTGGATAAATATATTATGTCGGCTAGTTTGCACTTGGGATTGGCAACAGCTTACTCATTGTCGAAATTTCATCTGGAATCTCCTCTGCCTATGACCAAGCTGTCAATGAACAAAACCATGCTGAAATGAATGCAATTGTACAATTAGTAATTTTCAAGTGTTTTAGCTGTCCAATAACGTGAAGTTTTGATTTTTCATCCCTCTTTTGGGATTTATCCTTCTCCGACAGCTTTAAGCAGGTGTCCATGATCTTATTTGCTTTCCTTTAATGATATATTTAGACTGAAAAAGGGAGGAAATATTTCACAACGAATATGATTTATCTCCAAAGATAGCTGTGTCCTAGTGCACTAATTATATCTCTTGATATATAAAGAAGTCTAATTAACTTCTTATGCAGCTTGATTTCATTCTAAGATGAACCGAGCATAATTTTGAATGTAAAATTCATGGAAATTGGTTTGTCAATCTAGATGCATTTGACTAGTCAAAATGTCATAAAAGGAATTTCATCAAAAGTGGAATTAATTAAAACAGCTAGAGACTATATCATTCACGGGTTTTCTTGATCATTTCATATGATAATAAAGGGACAATGGCGAGGAAGGTCCCTATAGATTTGTGCAATATCGATCATGGTATTTTCCTTATACAATTAGGTCCTTCGGCCACATATTTGTGTGTTCAAATAAAATTTTTTATTAAAATATTAATGAAAACAGTGACACAATAGTTTGGCGCTCCCCACGGTCATTAAGGGTGTGTTTGTTTGTGTTCTTTATTTACGTTTATGAACAGATTTTTTTTTTTTTGTTAGGGAACAAAAAAGAAGCAAACGCGTTTGTTTGCATTTTTGTCCAAATCTGTTTTTTTGTTAAGGAACGAAAAACAACAAACAAAAGCAAAAAAAAAGTTGTTTTCGTTTAAGACAATTTTTTGGAACAATTTTTCTCTCTCCACTCTTTTTTTTTTCTTCTTTTTCTTCTTTTCTTCTTCTTTTTTCTTTGGCCGGCGACCTCGCCGAGCGTCGCCGACCCCGGCGAGGCCGAGCGTCGCCGGCCCTTGGCGAGGCTCGGCCTCGCCGGATCGGGCGAGCGCGAGCTCGCCCGGCCTCGACCGCGCCTCGAGGCCGGGCGAGCTCGGGCTCGCCAGATCCCGGAGGCCGAGCTCGCCCGGCCAAGGCGAGGCCGAGCCTCGCCGGGGCCGGCGAGCCTCGTCGTGGCCGGGCGAGGCCGCCGGCCCTCGTCGGCCGGTCGCCGGCCATGGCCAAGGCCGGCGACCGGCCAAAAAAGAAAAAAAAAAAGTAAAAAAAATGAAAAATAAAATAAAAATATTTAAAAATTAAAAGAAATAAAAAAAGAACACAAATTTACCAAACATGTTTTGTTTTTTTTTTTATTCTAGGAACAAGTTTACCAAATGCATTTTTTGTTCAAAAACTATTCCTCGGAAAGAAATAGTTTTTTATTTCGTTCCTGGAACAAAAAACAGAAACACAAACAAACGCACCCTAAGTGTGCGTTTATTTGTGTTTTGTTCAAAAATTGTTCTAGGGAACATAAATAGAAAAAATTATTTCTATTAGGAAACAATTTTTTACTAGAAAAACGCGTTTGGTAAACTTGTTCCGAGAATTAAAAAAAAAAAAAAAACACATTTGGTAAATTTGTGTTCTTTTTTTTGTTTCTTTTAATTTTTTAATATTTTTCCTTTTTTTTCTTTCTTTTTTCTTTTCTCTTTCTTTTGGCATGTTGTCGGCCTCGGCCATGGCCGGCGGCCGGCCGACGAGGCCCGTGGCCTCACCTAGCCAAGGCGAGGCCGAGTGTCGCCCACGCCGCGAGGCTCGGCCTCGCCTTGGTTGGGCGAGCTTGGGCTCGCCCGGATCCGGCGAGGCCGAGCTCGCCTAGCCAAGGCGAGGCCGAGCCTCGCCGGGGGGCCGGCGATGCTTGGCCTCGCCGGGGCCGGACGCTCCGGGAAGGTCGCCTACCTCGACGGCCGGTCGCCGGTCATGGTTGAGGCCGACGATCGGCCAAAGAAAAAGAAGAAGAAAAGAAAAGAGAGAGAAAATTTGTTTTTCGACTTGTTAAAAATAAGAAACAAGTTTTTTTTTTTTTTTTTTTTTGCTGTTCCAAATTTGTTATCGGGAACAAAAAAATAGATTTGGACAAAAATGCAAACAAAACAAACGCATTGTTTTTTTTGTTCTAGGAACAAAAAAAAGCAGGAATTATGTTCATGAACAAAAAATAAGAACACAAACAAAGAGGTCCTAAAACAATTAAAACTTGATAAAAAAACCATCGGAAAGAAGAATTTGAAAGAGAGAATATAAAACAAAAAATTATTCTAACAAGTTGCTACAGCTGTTGTATATTCCCCTTCACCATCGATACCCTACATTTATCAATAAGCCTATAAATGCAGAGAATCTATAAATGCCATTAAAATCTATAATGGTCTCTGACGTCGAATAAGCCGCAATCGCTTTCAATTCGAATGAGCAAAGAGAGCCAAATCTCATTATGATAAGGGCCAATGCCAAGGGCCACATTAGCACTCGATGAAATATTTTAACAAAAAGAATTGTCAAGAAAAACATGATTGAATAAATAAAAATTTAAGTACGACATTACATAAATTGATGATGAAGTCCAAGGACCCTTCTCAGTGATTATCTCAGCGATAAAACAATACGAGACAACACGTGTGAAGCAAAGTATGGTGCTTGCTTTTTGATGGGGATCAGCGGGGCGTTGGCTGGCGAGCATTAGGAGTTCTGGTGGCTGAACTTGAAGTCTAAAGCTTTAGACGTCGTTTTCAATTCGTGCCTTTCGATTTTTCAATGGTGGTCTGGTCATCCCTTCTTTGTTTGGACAAGGGATTACCTATCACATCCCAATAACCAAAATCATAAACCGAAACATGATTTACATGACTGTTTAGGTATCGTGTTAGGCGAGTCCTGTCTAAAAGTTGGGCATATTCCCCTCGTTCTTTTTCCTCGTTAAATGAATAGAAGCTCCACGTAGGACAAAGTGTCGAGTGGGTCCAAAAAGGAAATAGAGAGGGAACAATTTATAAAGAAAGCGACTTCATTTCTATCTTAGCAAAAAAAAATCAAACAAATATAAAACTTTTTACATATTAAAAGAAGACATTGTTTTTTAAGAAAATTCCAAATAAGAGTTTGAAATGCTCTTATTTTTTTTTTTAGAAAGATCTGAAATGGATATTTTTTCAAATAAAGAAACAAAATCTTTCTTATTTTCTCAAATAAGAGCGATAATGTAAACCTGCTTCAAATAAGAGTATGAAGTTTTTTTTTTTCGTCTTGTAATTTTTCTTCTTCTTCTTCTTCTTTATTTGGAAGTTTTAGTCTTTTTTATTTTATTTTTTGAGTTTTTTTATGGAAAAAAGGGAAAAAATATAAAACAATGTAAATGACAAAAATGCCATTCACCAGCAACCCTTTCTTTGAAAATGACCTAACAATTCGAAGTCCTTAATTGATAAAATGAAAGCATTTTATACCATTATTTGGAATTTTTAATTATTTTTCTCTTGCATAGAATTAGGGAAAAAACAAAAAGAACTTCACATCACTTTTTTAAGTAATTAACATATGGTTTTTATCTTATCGGGCCTCATCCATTATGTACCTAATTCATTGCAGAGATTGAGCAAACGGAATGTTATGAGGTAATGACTCTGATTGCACGAACTCAAATTCGAATAAGTGCCTTCCAATTTTGAGATCGACTAATTCTCAACAGATAATTTATTCCCATTTATCCATCAATAATTTCATCGATTTCAATCTACTTTGAACAATAAAGGCAGAGGAGGGGTGCGTGCATGGGCATGCGTGCGGCTGAAGATCTGAGCTGTTGCCCGGCGCGCGCACGTACATTCGAATTGCAGGTGCCAGCGCATCACCCACACCCCCTCCCTAAATAATCATAATAATCAATTAACAAAAAAAAAGAAAATAATAACTTTTCCCGACTCTTTTGTCTTTTACTGCACCCCACGCGTACGGAAGCGGCTCGTTCAGTCGGTGGGATACAACGATTCGCCAGCAACTTCCCCAGGTTTTTCTCTTTTTCTCTTTTTTATTTTTTATTTTTATTGTACAGCTTTATTTCGTTTCGGAAATTTCCTTTTATTTGTTTCGACGGCTGGGATGGAGCTGAACCAGCGCGCATCGGCCCTGGCCCCACATCAAAGTGCGGGCCCCAGCCGTTTCCTTCTTTAACGAACCATCCCGTCATCATCTTTCAATCTCTCCCGTTGATTGGGTGGCGTGGGCCCCGTCAATCAATCTGCCACCTCAGCCCTCTGTAGGGACAGGCATTTTGTCTTAGCTGTTTTTCTTTGGATTCTTCCTCTGCCGGCTCGCGTCCTCCATCGGGATCCCATACACATTGTACCTTGCACATTATCCAAATCCCTCCCCCTTCATCCTCTTTAATTTATATATATATATATATATATATAGTTTAATAACTATGTTCTCAATCCTTTGTTTTATAATCATCGATCCAATCGTATTTCCATCCTCTTATAGGCATTGCACCAATTAATCGACAAAAGAGAATCCGATGAGTACGACATAACCCTCGATATAGAAAGCTATCATCTAATCAATCAAGATTACATTTATGTTGCAATTTGTCATTTATCGATGTTTCAATTTGTTGTCTGATGAGTAGCTCAAATTCACGAAGGCTGCTCATTGTCGCAACAAAAGTCTTCAGAAATAAAAGGCCAAAATTTTGTAAAGTTTGAGGACAACAGAGGCATTACTTAAACAAAAAGAGAAAGATGGTGGAGTCAAGGCATCCCAATTCCACAAGTTTAGCTTTTGTTAATAGCCCTTTCATTTCCTAAAGTTTGCATTTTTATTTTTTATTTTGATCAAGGCGTCCCTATAGGCCCGGAAGTTGCACTTTGCCATTATGTGACCCCAATCGAAATGCTTAATCATCACTAGAATATTGGAATTTTAGTGATTAAAGTAATGCTTAGTTAAACCTTATCAAGGCGGCCGATTGCAATGTATTAGGACATTGTGAATAAAGAGTCGCTTTGGAATGAGGATTCCAGCTCATTCTTCTTTGGTTGGACACTTATATATATTAGGATGTTTGATTTTTCTTTTTAATTGACAGAATATTAAACAAGACTTTTTCAAATAATACGGGGTGGGAACGGCGGGGGTTTGGCAATCAAGTCAAAGTATAGGGAAGTTATCAAAAAAATCGTAAACTCATTACACTTGTGCTAATTTAATTCCAAACTTTTTGATTGTGTCAATTGAATCATAAATTTCTTGTCAATTTACTAATTTAGTAATAAAAAAATATAAACGTGGATGCCGATCGTGTTCTAAAAGGCACGACTAATGTTAACGTAAATAATTTTTTTTTACAATCTTTTTAAAAGATTTATATTTTTAAAATAATTTTTTCTTTTTTTTTTATTTCTTTTTTCTTTCTTTCTCCTTCGATTGTTGAGCTCATCGTCTTCAAGCAAGGCCAACCTCATCGTCTTCAAGCGAGGCTTGTCCTCGCGGAGATCTAGTTGGATAAAGCCTTACCAGGCTTGACCTCATCAAGATCTTGCAAGGTCAACCCTCAAAGGCTCTCTCCTATGGCTAGTCGTTGAGGCTCAGTGGTTGCCAAAGAAAGAATGAAAAAGGAAAAAGAAAGAAAAAGAAATTTAAAAAATTATCCAAGTCAACTCCATTATATCACACAAAATGGCTAGCATCCACATTAACAATTTTCGGCCAAAAAAATTAATTGACAAATTGTCAAAAGATCTAAGACTCAATTGGTACAGTTGAATGATTCAAGACTGAATTGACTTAAATGCAATAGGTTTAATACAATTGAATACAAAACTTTGTTCTCAATCTTTTGCTTGTAAGCATCAATTGGTGGTATCTTGGTCCTCAATCCTCTTACGCGCATTACAACTAATCGAGATTAAAGAATTCAATGTACATTGTATGGCTTTCATTTCAAAGCGAGGTTGGCCCGATGAAGAAAGATATCATCTAATTACATTTACGTTGCAATTGTCATTATAAAATTTTCAATTTATTATCTAACGATTAACTGAAACCTGCGGACATTATATTTTCGATCATTAAATATCACAACATAAGTTTTCAGGAATTAAAAACGAAACTTTAAAAGTTTGGGGACATCAATCAAGGACATTATTTTAATCAAAAGAGAATGAAGGTGGAGTTGAGGCATTCAATTTCACAATTTTAGTCTTTGTTAATTGCATTTTCAATTCCTAAAGTATACTTTTCTTTTTATCAAAGGCGTCTCGCTAGGCCCGGAAGTTGCACTTCGCCATTATTTCGACCCCTAATCCAGATGCTTAATCAACGTTAGAATGGTGGAATTGTAGTGATTAAAGTAATGCTTAGGTTAACCATCTCGAAGCGGCCGATTGCAATGTTTTCGGACAACCTGAAAAAAGAGTCGCTTTTGAACGAGGATTCCAACTCATTTCCTTTGCGTGGACGCTTATTCTAGGATGTTTGATTTTTCTTTTTATTTGACAGAATGTTAGACAAGACTTTTTCAAATAAAACGGGAGGGAACGGCTGGGGCTTGGCAAGCGAGTCAAAGTATATGCATGGACTTGACTTGGCAGGGCATTTATGATTAATTAAGGTTATATAACAAATTTTGTTTTTAATTTAGACAATAATTGATCAAAAAGATGAATATTTGCAACTTGGAATTTGAATTGCTTGCCAAAAGCTAAAGGCCCGACGAGGAGGGTTTCTTTTCGGGGGGGGTCCATGATTATTCTTCTTTCTACTTGACATTTTGAACCACGATGGGAGGGTAAATAAATAGCTTGTAAACCATATTCTAATTTCCAATTATTTTGTGGCAAATCAGATTGTCTATATCTGGACTATATAACCCCGTGTGAGAGCAACGCGATCATATACAACTAAAGATTATTCAATTAGTCTTAAATCTATTATATATATATATATATATATATATATATATATATATATACCAATTCGGTCATAAAACTTAATTAAATTTACCAATAAATACATTACCTCTTTTTTAATAATTTACTAATATAGTCCATTTAGTCAATTTTGACTGGAAATCACCGTTATTGGCTATTCTATGTAACACGGTAAGCGCAAATGTGACCAATTTTTATTTTTTAAAAATTTTCAGAATTTCATTTTTTTCTTTCCTTTTTTTTTTCCCAGTTGTAGACTGCGACCCTCTCCTACATTTGGACAAGGGCCCAACGCCCTCATCGGCCGGCCAACAAAGAGTCCATGAGGCCCTCGCTGGCCCAAAGTTGGAAAACAAATCAAAGAAAGAAAAGAAAAAAATAAAAATTTATTTAAAAATATGAAAAAAAAAAAAATTGAAAATTTTATTTGCATGAGCATGTATTGTGTTACATAAGACGATTGACGTCCATGCCAAAGCATATTCGGCCAAAATTAGTCGGATTAATTATATTGACCAATCTATGACTCGGTTAGTACAAGTTGAAAAGTTTATCTTGAATTGACACGTTGAAATTGTCCAATTAAACTTATTATACTTTTACCAATTCAATTATAATATTTTCAATTTTGCCAATTGAAACCTAAACATTTTCACGCTTTATCAATTGAGTTCATCCAAAATTTAATTTTGCTAAAATAGTCCATGTGAATACCGGTCGTTACATGTGACATGGCTAATGTTGGCTGGATAATTTTTAATATTATTTAAATATTTTTTCAAAATTTTTAATGAAATTATTCCTTTTTTCTTTTCTTCTCTTTTCCTTCTTTTTTTTTTTTTTTTTTTTTTTTCCTTTTCTCTCATTTTCTTTTTCTTTCTTTTTTCCTTTTTCCAGCTTGGGCTTGAGCGTCCCTCTCTTGACGTCGGTGAGGGTAGCGCTTGCACAGCCCGGCGCCCTCCATTGGCCATCACCGAAGCCTAGCGATGATCGGCTTAGTGAGAAAAAGAAAAAGAAAAGATAAAAGATAAAAAGAAATAAATAAAAAATAATAAATAAAATATTTAAAATATTATGAAAAATTGCTTACATCAGTATTGGTCATGTCATGTAAGACGATTGATGTTTACGTCAGTGATTTTCAGTCAAAATTGATTGAATGAACTCAATTGACAAAATATAAAAGTTTAAGATTCAATTGACGAAATTAAAAAGTTTAGACTAAATTGTCAAAGATGCAATATAATTTCTCGAATTGGCACAAGGTCAATCAATTTAAAATCTTTTCAAGTACTTTTCCCGTTAATTAATATATCGGTGGAGTGCCTCCGCATCAGCACATTCCTGGTGACAACCGCTGAGCAATTGTATTGCATCTCGAACTCTTGACGCCAACTTTCTCGAGATTCCTTGAGCATTAACACGAGTAGAGCCATGGGAATTCAAGCGAATCGAGCTAGGCAAGAGTTGCTCTGCCGTGACTCGATGAGTATCTAGATCAAATCAGCTAATTCCTAAGTGCGCTCGAGATCAAGCCACTCAAGTGGCTTGTTTAGTTGAGCTAGAGCCCACTATCACATAGATGGATGGAAAAATTATCCAAAAAATCCTGAACTTATTGTATGGCGGCTAATTTAATTTTGTACTAATTTAGTCTTAAACCTTTTGATGATTTGTCAATTTAGTCGTAAGCTTTTCAATTGTATCAATTTAGTCATAAACATTTTGATAATTTGCAAATTTAGTTCTAAATCTTTTACCAATTTGCAAATCTAATCCTTTCCACCAATTTAGTTCTAATTGCCTAGGCAAGGGAGCACAACCCTCCCAAGGATGTTGTGGCCCTTGTTGGTGACTAGCAACCTTCACTAGCCATTGACGAGGCTTGGCGATGGCCGGCAAAGGGAAAAAGGGGGAAAAAAAAGGAAGAGAAAAGAAAATAAAGGCCAAAAAAGAAGAAGAAAAAATGAAGAAAATTTTAAAAAATTGCGAAAATTATCCACACTAGCATCGATCGTGTCACGAATGATGAATTTTGCTGGCTAGACCACCATGTTAGTTATTTCTGGTCAAATTTGGCCATAAAGACTAAATTGTCAAAATTTTTATGACTAATTTGACAAATCACAAAAATATTTAGAATTAAATTAGCACAATTGAAAGTTTCAAGATTAATTTAGTTGCCATAAAATAAATTTAGGATTTTTTAGACAATTTTCTTTAGATAGATAGGCCTGCAAGTTTTATTGAACAAGTAACTTTTTTGTTAAAGATTTTTAGTACTCGTAAATTGGACATGAAAGATCTTAAAAAAACATATTACAACCCAATAAACATAATCGAGCTTGGTCAAATTGATCTCAAGCACGGTATATTTATAATACTCAATCAAGCAAAAGTCGATTTCTAGGATTGAGTTTGTGAGTCGCATCGAGCTCGAGCCTACCATTGTATCGACTCTACTTAACTCAACTTGAATGCATTCATACCCTTGAAAGAAAACAATGGACATATGAATAAATCTATATTTCTCAAGAGAACCTTCATATTCATTTGAACTCAATTTTCTTCTCCTTTTGTTATATCAACATGGAAGTTTACCATGTTTCAGTTTCCAAACTAGAACCATAATTATCTCATAAATTACTTTTGGTGTTATCTGGCATGGGGCTTCACTTATAGATGAGAGTATCCCAAATTCTGCCAAAGATCAGCAACAAACAAAAGTGGAGTCAAAAAAGAGCAAACAACAGGAGCATTTACGTACCCTGTAAGAAGTTTGCTGGCGCTAGAACAGAACTCTACTCATGTTGCAGCCCCTCGTTTGTCTCCGCCAAAGCGCAAACCAGAGGTGACATATTGTCATCAAAGCTAATCACTAGAGTCTGTTTTTTTCTCTGAATGATCCGATGGTGAAAGAGCCAATATGTTGAACATGTTAATGTCCGGGCGACGTGTATATTTTCCTGTCAAGGATCGAGGTTTTCGAATAGCTCTTGGATGTCAAGTGAACGACTCAGTGTTAAGCGCAAAGTCTGACTGATCTGATGGTCAAGGAAAGAACCGCAGATGCGAATGATATGTCGAATCAGTTTAATAGCCTGATACAGACTAAACGTTCTAGTATTCAGCAAAGCTGCATAAGCGAATCCGCTACAATTGTGACTCATTTCATTTGGAAAATCTTTTTTTCTATCAGTAAAAGAACAACAGTACCAAAAAAATCTTCATAGCGAAGTTGCCATTGGAACAAGATATTCCTATACTAGGACGATCAGAGAAACTGGTAGGTGGGTAATGAAAAAAACACTCATTTTTCAGTGTAAACAACATAAAATTCTCATTTTTAATTTAGCAGAAAAGAAAAAAGAGGACATTAAAAAGTGAAGAATGAATTATACTGGTCATTGCTTTCGCCAAACTTCACATGATGCTGCCAAGTATGGATGTGCGATCCGACCCATAAGTGCTCCACGATCTTAAGTACTGCAAAAGCGGGCTTCAAAAGGCTTATTTGAGTGAAGCCTGTCGTCATTAGCAGCATATAAATGATAATGTTCAAGCATATATGTCAAGTGAGATTGTGCGAGGTGCATTCTGCATCTTCCTGAGTCATAAAAGTATCGATAGCTGGAAGGAAAGATAAATCTGCTCTATTGTTTTGATTCATATAATTAGAAATCGTTACAATTCAAAGAGATAGGAAACGAATATTCTTTCGCCCCATCAGGAGTTGGCCTTATGCAGGAACTTTGATAGTTTACTTCTATTTCCGAACACAAAGTTTTTAATTCCTTCCTACCCTGCACATTCAACCATATTCAAACTTTACATACATCCCGGTGCTTAGTTTGGCTTCCTACTAGTTTTTATTGCCTTCAATATGCTGAGATGGAAGGGAAAATGGATGAAAATATTTTTTACATACTGCATTCGATGTCCATTACTTTCTTTCGAATATCAAAATGGCTTGAGGAGAGTGACAGTCACGGACCGGCTTCGCGCGTCGTGGATGTGAAATGCCAAAAAACGTATCCTTCTTCTATGGTAATTACTATACGAATGAAGATCTGCTAGATTACGGCGATCGATCCAACACCTTCCCATTGTCGAAACCGTCGCCAACATCTGGGGATCTATTTTTATTTATTTATTATTATCAATCTTCTGTCCTTTAAAGAATAGAAGATCTTGTCCCTAGATTCAATTAACCAAAGCAACATGCTTCAAGTTCAGTGAGGATAAACCTCCTAAGACAATCAGTTAACTGGCCCGCTCAGATGTCTAATTGCAGCGGGTGACGATTGACCAATGATCGATTGATCTGAAGCTATAACATAATCAAGCAACAAAAGCAAAGGTTAAGCACAACATTCTCACTGATCAGATATGAACATAACAGGGAACGCATTATACCCCTTAATATCTTTAAACAGACCCCTTTAGCTTCTTGTTTTGTTATGTAGATGCAAAATGACTTCACACATACGATCATACAAGCAAATAAAAGTTCAGAAACATAAATGACTTCAAAATACATCACTAAATAAGCATATAATCACATATCCATAGAGCTGATAGAGAGCTCAGAAATATCCGGATCCAAATCCAAAGTTGTATTGATGAGGGTTGGGCGGCATCACCGGAGCGCTGGTTCCATTCTGCGATTGGAAAGGAATAGGTGGTCCATGGCTCGAGCTTGCTCCAAAGAATGGCTGAGTGTTGGTTGCCTGGATCACCATCTGCTCCGTCTCCTTGCCGACGTTCTTCCGGAGCTCGAACAGCGAGACCTTCAACTGCTCGAGTTGTGGCACGCTCAGATCATCGATTGGTCTCTCCCACCAGTGGTTATCCTGGTTAGTCCTCACCGCCTTCTTGAGCTCCTCGCCACGCTTCTTCTCCATTTCAAGTTGGCCAAGCACCTCGGTCAGCTGCATGTTGAGCTCGCAAATACTGGCGTTGCGATGAGCCTCAATGAGCTGGGCCGTGCCAGCAGTCTGCTGGGGCAGCTCGTTGCCATTGAGGAATCGATCGAGCACGGTGTCGACATTAGGGTGACCAAAGGAGAAGGCCTTCTCACCTGGTGAGAAGACAATCAGCGCGACATCTGCACCACAGAGGGTGCTGAGCTCGCTTGCCTTCTTGAAAAGGCCAGATCGGCGCTTTGAGAAGGTAACTTGAAGGTTACTCTCGTTGTCCATCTTAGCCATCTGAATCCTTTGGCGACCCCTAGTCGTTCTCGCCATGGCTAAAGCACAGGAAAAGGGCAAAGGAACTTCTCGAGAAAGACCAGATAAGAGAATGGAGATGTGAGTTGAAGGGCTTGGAATAGGGGTTTTATAGGAGCTCCTGTTTTGGCCAGGATTAATGTCTTTGGTTGTCAAAAATTTTCCTGTCTTTCAAGCAATTAATCTCTTACCGCCTAAAGACAGCCCAGAATCTCCTTCAGTCTCATGTATATGGCATGTAAATTAGTGATTATTGGTATGTATAATGCCTCATACACGCCAACGATGCGTGTATACAGGCAAATGAAATACTAGCCACATCTCATCCTTAGGTGCACTTGTGTATTTCAGGAAAAGAGAAGGATTAGGATGCTCAAAATTCTTAGTTGGACAATTTAATTTTCCCTTATTGTCGCCATATAAATGCTATACTATCGTAATTATGATATCTCGAGAAAATTTAAGTTTCGAAAAGTACCTTTTAAATACAGTACATATCCTGCTTCCTGGTGCATTGTGTGTACTGCTTCATTACTGAAATGGCTCTCCCATATCGGTGGCAGTTTTTACTGGACAAGGACAAGTATTTATCTGTCGAGATATGATAAGAAATATATCCTCCCCATATGATTTGCTTTTCCCGTCCGTACTAGAACCATGACATTTCTCATTCTGTGCAAATTTTGTGAATCCCATGAGTCCACAATGAGCTATGTTGTATGATGCAGCGCCTTAAGCAATTAGGTCCGCAATAAAACTGCCATTATCGTCCACATTTGCATTGTGTTATCTCATCAGTTATTTATCAACCAGAAAAATCTCAATTCTATTTCGACTAAGGAAATATCAGGTGATTTCGGATAAGGTTCAAGCATTGTCGATGGTATTAATAACTGACGTATTATAGGCTTTGGAAATAAATCCATAATTGGGTAGATTCATGAATCATGTAGAAGCAGAACAAGCCACACAATTATTTTGAAGACAGATATAGCAAAAATGTAGTCGACCACTTTGCGTTTCCTATATTGAGTTTGCAAAGCAACAGGCGTTATTGCAGCATTATTTCCGTTAGTATTCAACAGTTGTCATTTAAATGCATGCGAGCCTAGATATTTTTCATACATATAAATGTACATAGTTTAAAATGTATACCATTTTGACAGATTAACGGGATTTAATAACTGATATTGTAGGTTTTGGAAACAAGTCCATGAATAACCAGATACAGGAGACAAATAAGCCAGATATGCCATTGGAGGTTGATAATAGGAAATGAAGTCGACCGTGTTCTTGTTTTTACCATATATCATGTGAGCATTATAAGGCATCCTGGCATTATTACCAGTTACACGTATCATCATGTCCAATATGTCAACAGTTGTCAATGGCTAACGTTCAGATAAAGATGTAACCATTTGCATGGTTAGCATGGGCACTCGGGCAGCGTTGCGAACTTCCGGAGTCTTAGGAAGACGAGTTATTTGAGCAAAGTCAGCCATAACTTTTCCGGTATATGAATTAGAAGAGAGCAAATCATGCAGACGTGAGTAAGTCCGACGATATGAAGTAGGCAATGGTTTTTATCAAAAATTAAGGGCTGCGATTTTCGATAAGAAAAAGAAGGACCTCTCTAAGGGTGCGTTTAGTTGGACTTTTAGGGAAAGCCTTTGGAAAAATGCAAAGGACTTTGAGCTAAAGGGATTTTCCAAAATGCAAATTGTGTTTGGTAAATTGTAGTTTGAAAGTCCATTGTGAAATACCCTTGTGTAAAATAGCGTCTTGAGAGATAAATTTACAAATGACTTTGGTGATTAAAAAATATATAAAAAATATAAAAATAAATAAATAAAAAAATAAAAAGTTGGCCGACGAGGCAGGCAGCCGCCAGTGGCCTTAGGCAGCCCCCGAAGACAACCGACAAGGGCCGCCTGGGGTTGGACAATACTCGGCGGCCCTTCACGGAGGTCGCCCGACCCAGATCTGGGTCCGTCGGAGGTTTCACAACCTCGCGGCGACCAGATCTGGGTTGCGCCTGAGGTCGCGCGACCCAGATCTAGTCACCGCGAGGTCGCACGACTCCGGCGACCCAAATTTGGGTCGCACCGGGTCGCACGACCAAATCACGCAGCCTAGATACCCGCCGGAGGTCGCGTGACCCACCGGCGACGGTCGCCGTGATCGTCACCGGCCTCTCACTAGTCCATCGCCCACCCTTAGCAGCCCTGCACAATCCGAATGTCTCCCTCAACAAAGAAGATGAACGGCTCAACGAAGAAGATGAACAGTAGAATGAAGGGCAAAGCCAGGCCTTGGGCTTTCAGCCTTCAGAAGGCTGGCTTTCGATCAATGGGGTCTCCAAAATTTTTCCCAAACACGATACTTGGCCAAAAGGCCTTTAGGTGTCCAAAGGTACTTGGGAAAACAGTTCTTAAACGCAGCGTAAGAAGTATTGGCTTAGTAAAAACTAACTTGCCAGCCACAGCTCATATTATCGGGCATTCAGTTTACTTATTTAGTAAGAAGCATGAAAAGTATCCTTGTAGTGACAGGGAAGTCTGTGTGAAGCATTTTTAGAGCCCGGGGACCCAGATTTTGCAGGGTAGCAGCAGCAACAGCGGCAGACTACTCCATTCACAGAGAGAGAGAGAGAGAAGGAAAGCAAGATCGTGGAATGATAGTAAAGGAATATCAGGGAAGGTCCCTTGACCTAGACATCTTTAAACATGACAAATTACTTCCATTCAATTTACTTGCTTTCAATATTCCTTCACTTATCTCAATGACGTGTTACATTCTAATGGGTACTGAGAACCTGGACAAACAATGTCGTCACGTCCAGTATTATAAGGAATTAGGAGATTCCATATTAGAAAATGTGAAACCTAAATGAAGAGAGAGAAGCCGAATGCGTTATAAGTTTCCTCAATTGTACACTGTCGATTAATTTTTCAGCACAATTAATTCGTGAATTCCAAAAAGGGAGGAGGGAGGAAGTACGGTGGATGTACCAAAAGTTATATACAATGCTCGCTTTAATGTCAAAATTTTTTGTGACTTACTTAAGTGACAATCGGAGAAAAAATGATCACTTAAGTGTCAACAGTGGGATATTCCGATCAAAATGATTACTTGACTTTTATAATATAAAAAAATAGATCGAGTTGGATATTCTGTCGAAAATTCAAGTCCACTTGGCTAGAAAAACATGTCGCTCAATCTAATGTGGCTAACCACTGGGGTTTGCAGCCACTCTTTCAACTTGGAAGGGGGAGGTGGAGGGTTCGAATCCCTACATTCTCGGGGGGTTGGAGTGGGGACGATATAGTTTTAGGTGTGGGTTCCGACTCCCACACCCTGCAAGGAGGCAGGGCAAAAGTTTGAGAGCGAGAGTTAGAATAGAAATAGAATAAGACCGACCAAAAAAAAAAAAATCCAATGTGGCTTAGTGGACCACACAACGCCACACCAACGCGTTGCCGAAAAACGATGCCGCACCATCTTGCCCAAAACAATGCCGCACCAATGATGTTGCCCAAAAATGACGCCGCGCCATCCTATATCCAAAAACGATGCCGCACCATGATGAATGAAAGTTAGGGCTCCGATCGTGTTCATCTCATTGTCCACCATTCTCCTTGTTAAGGTCGCTCACCTTCACTTGCTCACTATCGCTCGCCCTCCCTTGCCACTAAGTCACTCAATTGGAGGGAAAATATTAAAAATTTGAGGGTTCGTTCGTTTCGCGGAAAAATACTTCCGGGAAAACGTTTTCTAGATTTTCCAGCATTCATTTTACAGAAAAAGAATTAGTCAAGGAAAATGTTTTCCATCATTGGAAAAAACAACCTTTAAAAGTGAGGAAAATATTTTCCATTTCTGAGAAGTGGAATACATTTTCCATAACTTCTTCCATCTTGCTTCTTCTTATCAATACATTTTCGTTTTATTTTAATGCTTTCTTTTCCTTTTTTTTTTTTTTTTTTTTAAATTGAGTTTTAATTTTTTTTTTCCTTTTCTTTTTTTCTTTTCTTTCTTTCCTTTTCATCTTCTTCTTTGGCCTTGGCCGGTCGCCGGCCATGGCGGTGGCCGGCGACCGGCTGTAAGCCAGCTCGAGCCTCACCCTGGGCCGGTGAGGCTTCGCCTAGCCCGATCTAGAGAAGCCGAGCTTAGGCCTCGCCAGATCGGGCGAGGCAGAGCTCTCGCCGGCTTAGGGCGGAGCTCTCACGGCCTCGCTAGAGGTTCACCGAGCTCGGCGAGCCATGAGCTCGCCGAATCTAGCGGCGAGCTCGGGCTCCCAATCCAAGCTAGCCCGAGCTTTGCCGCCGATCCGACGAGGGGGCCGGGCTCGGGCCTCACCCGAGCTCGCTAGAGGTTCGCCGGGCTATGGTGAGCCCAACGAAACTCGACAAGATCGGCCGAGCCTCGAGCTTGCTTGAATCTAGTGATTTGGGTCTTGGTCCTACTGTCGGGCGGCCTAGCCATCGTTAGGCATGCGACGGCGGAGGATGGAGGAGGAAGAAGGAGGAGGAAGGAGGAAAGAAAAGAAAAAGGAAAAAAGAAAAAGAAAAAGAAAGAAAAATAATAAATAATAAAAATTTCGATTTTTTTAAAATACAAATAATTAAAAATTCATTTTTTAAAAAAATATAAAAAAAATAAATTCAATTAAATATATTAAAATTCAATTTTTGATAATTTTTCCCAAACAATTAAATTAGCTAACGAACGGTGGAAAATATTTTCCACTCAAAGTTTAGGTTTCAGCCAAACACCAAAAAATAGAGTTCATTTTCTTGAAAAATGACTTCAGGAAAATATTTTTCGCGAAACGAACGGACACCTGGGCCATTGCTGGAGCTCCTGCCCTCCATTTGTAAGATTAAGCTATTAATTTTGGAGGCAAAGCGAACTAGGGTGTAAATTTCAATTGAATGGCCACTTAGCATTTCAAACTTGGGTTTCTCTTTCTATTGGGGGATTTAGGGTTCTTATTTTGGGGAAAGCTAGTAGACAACGTCTTTTATGGTTTAGATACTAATTGAACCTTCTAGCAAGCCGCGTCAACATAAGAAATTAATAAAAAAAGTGTCACGTTAGATTTTCAGCCAAACATATCGAAGTTGGCATTGCATAAATCGTTTTTCATAAAAATTGGCACTTTAGTATCCATAAAGAAACTTTTGGCATTGAAATGAACGCCATATATAATTTTTGACACTTCTAACATATTTTTCCCCATAGAAGGAAAGATCCGAGAAAAGAGGAGTTCAGTTATTCCTCGAAAGCGGGTTGAAGCTAAAATATGCACCAAGTGCTCATCTCCTGACTTTCCAGATCTACGGAGCATACCATTGCAGCGCAAAATCTGACGGCTGAGCCGTAGTTTTGCAGTGTCAATGTCCAACAGAGAGCAACACCAAACAAGAATGAAAAGGGACGCGACTACCGACCGGGTTCCCCACTACTAAACCAGCAAAACCTGGCGCTGTAAGAGTCCATCCGCTCAACGTTCAGCACGAATTGATGAATGCGTGAACTTGCCATAACAAAGACCCTGTACCGCCACACCCATAGGTTCAAGTAAGGATGCGTTTGATAACATTTTTATTCGGAAATATAATTTATTTTTAGAAATAGTCTTTTTTTTATCCCCTCAATAATTTATGAGTAAAAGAATGAATTTGATAAATACACAATTTATATTCTCATCATATAAAAAGAATATACATACATTTGGTACGATCCAATTTCTTTGTAATGTAGAATTTCTTTTAATTTTTTAATTTTCATTTTTTTCCTGTTTTTCCTCCTTTCTTCTTCTTGCTCCTCCTCTAGTGGGCGGCAGACCATGGAAAGCAGCAAGCGGTGAGGAAGAAGAAGAAAAGGAAAAAAGAAAAAAAAAAGAAAAAGAAAATGACTTGGGCACCCTCGGGCGCTTATAGGAAATGATGCCACGTGTAATTCAGAAAGATCACCTGCTAAAATATTGCTTCTACAATTCATCGGCTGCGTGAAGTCCTCTAGGGTTGTGATCGGGTCAGCGTGATACAAGATTCACTGCCTGTAATACAATAAGCTTCTACGTGTCAAAACGACAAGTCACAAAATTTCCAGAGTTCAAAGAGTTGTCAACCGACGCATGAGGGACAGAACCAATTATTCATATCATCAACTTCTTCCTTTTTAAGAGATGCAGCCATAGAGAATCCAGATTGCAATCCATCAACGATCAAAAAATCAGATGAACGTTACTTATCAGTGAAGTTTCTGTCCTGGTTCCCAGGCATGTTTGACGCAACATTGACAATTGGCTCATTAGGTGTATAGCTCTTTCAAGCCCTGGACTGACCAAAAGGGCTAGGACTATGAAAATAACAAAAAGAAAAGCTGCTTTGCTATTCAACAAAAACTTTTGATATTCCATTAGTTACATTTATGGAGACAAACTATTGAGGAAGTACATTCCAACCACTCATGTAATTAATCCTTTTATTCTTAACCCGCTCTTGAGACATTAATGAGATTAAATGATAAAAAATAGGTCACATCTTCAAAAATGATAGCTATAAAGAGAAGAGCTAACTCAACACTCATAAGTTACTGGGCCTGCAAGGATAGATCTCTCAGCTGCTGAGGATCAACCTCTGAGGGTGCACGAGTCAGGGCACACTGAGCAGTAGTTGTTTTTGGAAAAGCTATGACATCCCTTATCGAATTAGCACTGGCCAATAACATCACCAGTCTGTCGAGGCCATACGCGATTCCACCTGCACCAAAAACATTGAGGATCAAAAAATGATTACATAAAGTATGCATACAATTTAAGACACTTGCAATGCAATCAGCATTGAATCTGTAATTACAGCATGGTCTGTCATGGCATGAACATTTCCAAAACTTTAGGAGCCCACAACTGCTTATTGAATCGGAAGATTATGTGTAGAGATGCACACAAAGGAAATCTCATGAGGCAAAGAAATTCCTTACCATGGGGAGGAGCACCCGCATCCAAAGCCTCCAGAAGGTACCCAAACTTTGCTTCAGCCTGTTGATCAGAAAAATAACATAATGAGCCTAAAGGACAATTGACATAATTTGAGCAGCACCTGCATTTGACCCACTACAGAAGTCAAATGAAGGGTCTATAGAAGTCAAATAAATCAACTTAAAGCCGGGGGCAAAAATCAGTAATCAGAAATTAGGCATCATTAGTGGAATATATGGTTTGGAGTGACATCTCACGTTTTATATAGCACATCAGTAATCAGATGACCTTCATATCTATGAGAATGCAGCCAATAATCACACAGAAGCCTGAAACTAGCAGAAATTCTGTTGACTATAGACATTATGTAGGTCCATTTTCATTGTAGACTAAAAACATCAAGGCAAAGGTTGAACTTATAGGCAGATATATTGTGAGATGAAGCTGAAGAAATTTTCGCAACCATGTTTGTAACGGAAGTTAGACATTGAAGATATCTGTCCTCACCTCTTCTGGAGAGATTCCAATAATTTCCAGAACCTTTTGTTGAACTTCGCGTTTGTAAATTCTCAGGCTCCCACCACCAATCTAAAGGAACAGATGGATGGCCAAGACAAATTTTGATTCTCTATATCATAAGATTAACATAATTTACGAACAGAAGCTGCTGAAAATGAAATACGTGCCTCTACTCCGTTGTACACCATGTCATAAGCCAAGGCACGAGCAGATGAAAGATTTTCCATGTCTTTAGGGTTTGGGGCAGTAAAGGGATGATGCAAGGCCTGCAAAAGAACAAGATAATGAAGACAAGATAGAACAAACCAACAGCTAAGAGTTACCAGTTCTTCTGGAATTAAAGGTTCCATCATGAGTCATGAGAAATACACCAATGCGAGGAAACTTGGATCAGTTTTAATGAGAATATTCTTATTTTTTCACCATTGACATCCACTTGTAAAAGAAAAGGCTGCCTAACTAGTAGAAGGTAAGAGGAACAAAATGGTTGGAAAGGACCAAAGTGCATCATACCATGGTCAAGCAGGGATAAATTTACCATATGAAGTATGACATTGGTAAACCAAATTTTGATAATGTTCACGCTCTAGCACTCATGTCTGACAAACATAAATGTAAATATATCTTGATTTTGGACATAAAGGATGTGTATGAATAATCCCAAGATAGATGTATTCGCTGCTTGCCAATCAAAACTTTATCATGCCAATGCACATACATAGATGTAGAGGGGGAAAAAAAGGAAATGAAACCAGGTGCTTATCACATCTAAATTGAAGTGGAAAAGATTTCTACACTTCATGGTAAAACTACCCATTTCCCCTAAGTATATCTGAAATAGTTGCCATCCTTGCAATCAACTCCTTACATCCTTCACCAATAAAAAAATCCTCCCATATGCATAGAAGCGAAATTTATCAATATTTCATAATATCTCGCCCCATTTTCTAACAACCGCATCTCAAGGACACAGAAGATGACTGGTTTTACTGAGCCCGTTCCTTAAGGCTTTGTTTGGGAAAAAGTGAAGATGGGGAAAATGAGAGATGAGGGAGGAAAATGGGTAAGACTTTGAATTTAAGTGGAAATTTTGAACTTCCAAGAAATTCTCTCCCCTCACCTCTTCCCAAGCAAAGCGTAAGTATGTAACCCAATAGCAATTACCTCAACTGAGAAAATTAGCAAAACTCATCCATCTGTGGAATCTAGCAAATGTCCTAGTTATTGAGTTACACGGCAGACAGTACAGTAACCAAAAAAAAAAAAAAAGAAGAAAGAAAAAAGAAAACAAACTGAAGAGCAACAAAGAAAATGACAATGCACACCACAAGCAGCAAACTGACTACAGAAGCCATTTGCATAGAAACTTGTCCTCATCTGACTTCAATTGCAGGTGAAAAAATGGAGACAGCAGCCATACCTCAAGTCTCTGCTCTGAATCGTTCCACTCAAACATTGGAAAGTCAGTCACCCACAGAATTGAATGCCTGGACTACAGATTGAGGAAGAAAAATTTATCAGGCAGCCTACAAAGGTAAGTCATGCCATTAGGTTAAATCAGAAAAGATAATTCAAAACCTCACATGATCAACCAAGCCTAATTCCTGCGCGATAAATAACCTAAGTCGGTCCAGAGATCTATTGACAGAACCAGGATCTCCAACTGCAAACAGAATAAGGTCACCAGAGGCTGTAGCACATCTTTTCAATAGCAAGTCCTTTTCTTGAGGGCCCAAACTTGATACTAATGCAGGAATGCCCTCAATTTCCCCTGAAAGATTTCAATCAAGTAACTAGTCAAATGAGGTTAGCTATAATGAAAAGACTGAAGGCAACAGTATTCTAATTCTACCATTTTCCAAGACTTTCAGGAAAGGCAGGCCCTTTGCCCCAGATCTAATTGCTTCGCTGTAAAGTCCACCTTTTTTGAGAGCTGTGTTTGAGTAAACCTTTGCACCCGAAGGAATACATAATGCTTTAACGATCCCTCCACTTCTCAAGGTGTCAGAGAAAACCTTAAAGGATGTGTCCACAAATATATCAGACACCTGTAGAAGACCATGATAAGAGTTACCGATGAATCTGCTTCCAAGATGTCAAACAAGAATCCATCAATGGTTCCAGCATTAAATTTCATGATTACACATAAATTTGCTATCTCAAGATGTGTCAAAACCACGCCCCTGTAATATGAGCGCCCCAACTCAAAACAAAGATCGTGGCCACAATACTCAAAAGAAAGATCCACGGACAGTTCATTTAGTATTTGTTCAATGTCTTAATAAGGTAAAAATCTCACAAAAATGGCACAAAATTTGGCTTTATTCTGCTTGCACATGCATTCAGAAAAATAAAAAAGGCCATCTAGATGAAAATGTTTCATTCATACACGTCCACAATTTAAGTGGATGATGAAGAGCAAACAATGAAATGTCCTCAAACACATCAGAGGATCCGCATGTTTTAACTTATCTTTATATTTATCAAAGGGATCATATTCACATACAATCATATCATTCACCAAAGAACCAGAAAACATCAAGCAAAATACCATCAGATCAGTTAAAATTAAAAGAAAAAAAGGGTGTAAATAATAGGAACATGGCCCAGAGAAGGTCATACGAAGCTGGTCCTAGAATAGACTCAAAATAAGACAGGCATTGTAACATCATTTCATATTTAAGAACAGGAGCTGTCTCATCATATGAGTGGAAGGAGGAGTATCCTCTTTAACAATGCTTTGCAGTATAAATTCAGCAGTTATATTCAAAGGAAAGGTAAATCAAGAATTACATCTTTCAATTCTAGCTCATAGCGAGTATCAGGTCGGTCTGAACCATATCTGCTCATTGCTTCAGTGTAAGTGAGCCTTGGAAAAGGGTCAGGCAGCTCGATGCCTTTTATCTCCCAGAAAACCTGTCAATCAGATTACTCATGAGCATGTATTGGCTTTATGCAGATGGAAGGATGCTAATTTAGCCAAATTGCTGTAAACCATAGGTGAATTTTACCGCGCACATATATACAGAATAGAAATATCTACAGAGCAGGACACAACGAATTTCAGGTCACATCCATCTAGAAAAATGCTTGGAGAACAAACTTTGACAAAATATCTTTCTTTGTCATCCTGACCAAGCTAAACATATTCATAGTAAATCTACGAGCATGGAAACTGATCGCAGTTGCTGCAGGTCCCAACACGGGTTTATTATAAAGGTGGACTCAGACTTCTTAAATAGTTAAAGAAACACCAAAATCAAAAGAGCAGAATATGGTATCTATTAGAAAGAAGATTTCATCCATAGGAGAAAGTGTATCTATTTCAACATCCTAGATGCTTTGTCCTTTTTCTGCTTAATTCATTAGCAATGGGGACAGTCTCCTAGGAAGGGGAATCACCCACTCCCCAGTGACCGGTGAGATTGCAAGAGGCATAGTGGTGAGGAGTCAAACAGACCCATGTTGATGAGTGGCCGGTCCCTTGCTGCTGCACTACACTAAACTCCACCTGGAACCACAGTTCAGATTTTTAAAGTCTATTTGAATATTTCGAAGTGCTTGCCCCCAAAGTTCATAATTTCTGCCTAAAGAAAGCGACAGGGAGACTGTGCTCATAGTCCACCCTTTTTGCTTTTGTCTAAGTGCGCTCACCATTTACCTTTGACATTCCTGCTCCCTTCAAGCATTTTCCCCTATGGGAACCATGCCAAATGATTAATGCAAAGCCAGGTAACTATAACGAATAGCATGTGCAAAGTATAATTTCTGACCAACTGATCCAACCAAAAAGTTGTATTAACCACTTCATCTGGGATGTAGCTACCTTTCTAATTAAATCCTCATTGAGCTTCAGCATATCTTCCAAAGGCATGAAAGCCATTTCGATATCAAGTTGTGTAAATTCAGGTTGCCTATCAGCCCTTAGATCTTCATCTCTGAAACATCTGCAACATGAAAGAGCTAAATCATCATCAATAGTTTTCATTTAAAAGTATAGTCACCACAATTAAATTGGCATTGGTTCCAGATATTAGCTGAAAAAAAAAAAGCACCAGTCCATCTCCTAGACCCACATTAGCTTGCTTTATCATTGACCCATTCACTTCATCTCCTACATTCTTATAACTCCAACAATCCTATGATACTAAACATATAAGAGCAAGCATTAGGTCAGCTAAATCTATATTTTCTCATTTTGGTGGGATAGGTTCAACCTAAGGACGCATCCCTCAAGAGAAAGCTCATAAACTACATGAACAGGAACCTCTATTGGAAGAAACACAATTAATCTAGATGCAGTCTCGCCACTAGAGTATCATGAGTCCAAAAGTTCCATCTTTGAGAATATTTCTCAGTTAGAGTCAGATGCATGTCCAAGTTATGGCTAATGGTGAGAACTTAGATTAATGCATGCAAAAGTGACAGCAAAGGGACAAATTGACACCACTTTACCTTGCTATTTGATAATATCTATCAAAACCAGAGACCATCAACATTTGCTTAAACAGCTGTGGACTCTGGGGCAAAGCATAAAATGTTCCTGGCTTCAAAATAAATAATTAAACAATCAGATTAACGACTCAATAAAAAGGCATGTTTAATAAATAATTAATCAAAAACTACTGTCCTTCCTTGCTAGAAGATAATATTCTTACTAGAAGATATGCAAATCAGAGGTCCCTGATTGTAGGAAGCAGAGAAATAGATAATCATGGAGCTTATTATTCTCCTTTCACATTATTTGGAGTACATCCAAGTACCAGACATATAGACAATATTCATTTACATTATCTTTACATTATCCTCGTATACTTCTCATGTGATTTGTTTATCAAGAAGTTGCTCTCAGGCTTCACACATCTGAGGCCCACAATAAATAAGAAATAATATAGAACTCCAAATTGATTGTGCATGTATGTAAGCGCAGGAGCATTGCTGCATGCATTTCCAAAAGAGAAGGATAAATTATCAGAGAACTCCATGCCTTCCCAACCATAATTTCAGGAACACATTTGATTTGCTTCTGGAATTTACACTGCCAGCTGATGCCAATCGTGTAAGAAGATGATTCACTAGTGAGTCATGATTCTCACTGTGGCTTGATCTGGCTTAAGATTTTAATCTAAATCCATACTGAATGATTTACAATATCCATCAAGATAATTCGTTTAGTTTATGTACAAAGGAATATCCAAGTTTCTACAAATTTTTCTTACCAAAATATCTAAGTAGTTCGAACAACTAATCAATCAGTTGAAGTTACCTATTCTAGAAAACTAGGCACTTCCTGCCTCCTGGTTAGCCCATTCAAGGCTGTCTCCATTTGGTAGATTCATTAGTCTACCAAGGACTTCCTGGGGCTCAACCATTAGATTCGCTACCCCGTCTATACCAGTCCATTTTCCAATTCAGACAACTCATTATGTCACATGGCATTTTATCTGCAAGATCAGAATCCCTTTTATGCCACAGTAGTCATAATACAAACTTCTTCCAAAGCTTCATTGTTCAACAAGGGTGCTGTTGTGGGGTAAGCACCTAGTCCAAAATCATCCTTCTAAAAGCTTTGAATATAGACAAGCCAAGCAAAATGTACAAAGAAATGAATTACCTGAACTCTTGATGGCACCAAATAATCTCGAGCACCTTCTGGAGTTGATTTTGAAAGAATTGGAGTCTCAATCTACCTTATATCCATGAGAATGTTGAGAACTCAAGATCAAAAAAACAAAATCGATGAAATAAACAAGCAAAAACATACATAATCCAGCATGGACATTCAAAGTTGCTAGTCCATCACAAAACAGTACCTCCACAAAACCATGCATATCCTCCAGGTTCTGCCTAATGAGTTTGACCACTCTATGTCGCAATGTGATGTTGGAGTACATTTGTTGACGGCGCAAATCGAGATATCGGTATCTAAGGACATTAGTCAAGATTCCTTACAAATAAAATCACCAAAACATATGCTAGAAGAGTATTCACTATTCACATAACAATCACATTGCAGATACCTCAGACGAATCTCCTCCTTCACTGCATCTTTTCCTTCATCTCCAGTAGTGACCAAAAATGGCAACTTAGACTTGACAGCATTCAACATTTGGACATGCTCAGCAGCAACCTGAAATCCAGGAACCAGATTGTATAAAATGCGGTAATGCCACTAAGGAATTAGGACAGTCTAAATGCATGAAGCGGGCTGATTTCTGTGGACACTCGCCAATCATAGAGAGCTAGAAATATGACCCACCCTAAGCGCAAAAGGCCAGATGGAGGAGCAGATTACCATGCCTACTAACACTTAGAAGAAATTCTTCTTCTTTTGAGCCACAAAGGCATAAAGGGCAAGTATAGTGCACAAAAGTTGTGTATGTACCTCTATCATCCCAGTTTTTATTTTCTTGTTGATTGACTCAGCTGGCCGACACCGCACAACTCCTTCGACGGAAACCACATATTCAAGCCTCAATTGATTTATGGCAGCGTGAGCCTCCGGGAACTCATTGGGCAGAGTTGTGACCTATGCGTAGAATTAAAAAGGCACACAACTTGGAAATTAAGCCACTTTGGTTGAAAAGGCTCATTAGAGCAAAATAACATGAAAAACACGGCTTAAGTTTGCAGATTATAGTCAGTAGAGTCTTGTCGCACCCTTAATTCAATTCATATGCCTTCGTGTAGTATTCTGAAACAAAACATTATCATCCACGGGAGATAGATCAGACCTCCTTTTGCTTCAACCAACTTTACTTTGGAGATATGTATAAGCATAACAATATTTGCAAATGGCAATCCACATGCCAATACACATTAAAGCTCCCCAAAAGCATTTTTGCTCCACCATTAAATCCCCCCATGGCACAAACCAACACAAACAAAGCATCACCAAATATGCCAAAACTGGAAAGGTTGGATGAAAACTATACCCCTAACCATGTCCTTGAAGCTAAATTCCGTCAAGTAATCATAAAAGAAGGGAAGTTTTTCCCGTCAAAATCCAATCTTTTTTATTTTTTATTTTTAATCAATAACGAATAGCAGCGTCTTCTAGTACAGGGACAGCGCAGAAGCACAGCAACAAGAACACGAACAAAGCAAAAGCACCGAGCTTGAACATGGACCTGCACAATGCCAGAGTGGTCTCTGAGGTTGAGAAACGTGAGACCACCGTGGACCCGATGAAGCGCGACCCACCCGCAAATCCGGACCCTCCTGCCCACGTCATCGGGCGACAGCTCGCCGCAGAGCCCGGTCCTCGAGACCCAGACGAGCCCGCCGTCCTTGGGGGCCAGCGGAGCCTGAGCACCGGCCGCCGGGGCTTCGGACGAAGTCGAGAGGGAAGAAGAACGGTTGGCGGCCACGGGGAGGGAGCGGACGCCGCCGTTCTTCCGCGGCGGCCGGAGACCGAGTCCGAAGACGCCGGGGACGAGAGCGGAGCAGGGTCTGAACCGGAGGGAGAGGAGAGGGATGGCGCGGAGAAGCAACATGGTCGGATTGCCTCGAGCTTGAAGAAGAGAGAAGAGAGAGAACTTCGAATCTCTCTCTCTATCCGTTGGGTCTTCCCGGAAAAGACTGTTCTTTATCACTCGCAAGCGCAGACAAGATACGAGGTTGGGGCTCGCCTCCTACATTTTGCTCGAATTCGTGCGCTTGTAATGGTACTTTGAAACATAATTATGATGTGAAAATTTTTATTTTTTGTACGTGAATTGGAATATGAAAATGAGAAAGTCCGGTAAAGGATTTTTGTAGTCCAGTAATGTATAGAATTTGAGTCGAGATGGGTATGAACGATGCAATATTTTGAATTAAAATATGATTAGACGGGTATTGTACACCTCGAAACTCTAAAAGAAAATCAGAAAAATAAAATGATTATTGCTTAATGTTAAAATGATGATGGGAATTGCTTTGTTGAGCTTTGTGTATAAATCAATGCGTAATTCTCAAATCTATGAGTTCGTGTGTTTTGAGTATTTTTCATGTCACGTTAAAATTGAGATTCTCAATTATTTAATTAAGGTATCAAATTCATATTTAACTATTTCAAATATTATTATTGAACGATATGCTAAAGAGGTAGTGGTGATAAGCCTATCTAAAAACCCAAATTTTCAAATTCTTGGTATTTGCAAATTTAAGGAAGCATTAAGAGGATTTTTTGATTCGAGAGCTAAATCTTTGAATGATGATGCTTCCAATTATGAAATCAAGATAAAATGAGTAACCTTATTTCCAACTTGCACAATAATCTAGTGACTTAAGCCTCATTTGGTTCGGCTTTGGGGGAATTTTTTTGGAAAATTTAAGGGAGTTTTTCCGAAATGTAAATAGTGTTTAGTGAATTGTAATTTTAAAGTATATTAGAAAACAACTTTAGCTAAAATGCCATTTGGTAAAAATTGCATTTGTAAAGGACCTTTACTAAATTGAAACAAAAAAAAAAAGATTTTTGTAATTTTTGTTTTGAAGTCTAGCTACCGACCGGCCAAATCTAGCCACCAGATGGCCAAATTTGGCCCCGGATGGCCTCACTTAAGGTTGTGTGACCCTAGGTGACCATCCGGACCTTAGGCCTTTAGAATCCTTTAAATATGCAATTGTATTTTTTTTAAAGTTGAGTAAAAACACAAACTAAACACATTTGCATTTGGTCAAAAGACTTTAGAGTCCCAAAACCAATGCAAATATTGAACCAAATGAGGCCTTAGTCTCCTCAAAAGATTTGTGTCTTCATGATTTGTTGTTAGCATCCATAGATAGTTTATAAGGTCCCGAGAGAAATTTAAAGATTCAGGGTCAAATTTTCGAGGAAGCTCCTACAATTGGTATTCTAATTGGACATGTACAGCCATAGATATCATCCTATTTTCTTTTAGTGTATCGAGTAATGTTTATATCCATGATCAATTAATTGTAAATTTATTCAAATGATGTTTCTTTCTACTCAAAGTGGAGGAAGACCCAACATAATCCTAAAATGCTAAGAACTATTGTTTGTCCTACTTAAAAAGGTTGTTAAGAGTCATAGTTATATAAGGTCTATATCTCCTTCTGTGCTTATTTTCTACAAAAATGATTTATTTTTATTCCATAAAAAAGACTATTGTTACATGAACACACTTTAATGGTTGAAAAAAACTAATTTTTATTTTATTTAGATGAAAAACAAACAATTTACTTGCTATCCATTCATAACTTTCCCTTTGAAACTACTCCTTACATTCTCTTAAAAAATGAACGATGAAAATAATCATCTTAAAAACTCAATAATTCATAAACATTAATCAATTTTTTCACCTGTCAATATTTGATCATCTCGAAGGGCTTTAGACGTGCGACGTCTCATTCAAATAATGAAAGTACGAGAATCGCGACATTTATAAAAGAAAAAAGCTTAAATATGGTGAGTGGAGGCGGCTCGGAGGGGGACCTAGAACAAGGTCCAAAAGACAACATTGTTGGCCCCAAGGGTTTGATCTTTAGGGGATGTTTGTTTGTGTTTTTTTTTTTTTTTTTTTTTTTTTTTTTTTTTTTTTTTCTGTTTATGAAAAAAATTCTGTTTTTTTTTTCAGAAACAAAAAAAGAACATAAACACGTTTATTTGCATTTTTGTTCCAAAATTTATTTTTTTGTTAGAACAAAAAAAAAATGTAAACAATAAACAAAAAAAAAAGTTATTTCTTGTTTTTAACAACTTTTGGGAATAAATTTTCTCTCTCCACTCTTTTCTTTTCTTCTTCTTCTTCTCTTTTCTTTGGCCGATCGCCTCGCCATGGCCATTTGGCGGCCCGTCGAGGGGCCGGCGACGCCATCGAGGGCGGCGACCTCGCAGAGCGCATCGCCGGCTCTCGGCGAGCCGATCTTGGCAAGGCCAAGCTCGCCCAGCCTCGACCTGCGCCTTGAGGCTCGACGAGCTCGGCCTCGCCGGATCTGGGAGAGCTCGAGCTCGCCCAGCCAAGGTGAGGCCGAGCCTCGCCATGGTTGGGCAAGGCCGCCGGCCCTCGTCGGCCGGTCGCCGGCCATGGCCAAGGCAAGCGACCAGCCAAAAGAAGAAAAAATGAAAAAAAAAGAAAAAGAAAGAAAAAAAATGAAAAATAAAATAAAAATATTAAAAAATTAAAAGAAATAAAAAAAAATATAAATTTACCAAACATGTTTACGTTTCTTTTTTTTTTATTCAGGAATAAGTTTATCAAACGCGTTTTTTTATTCAAAATCTGTTTCTCGGAACAGAAATATTTCTATTTCTATTTTCTGAAAAAAAAAAAAAGAAAAACACAAACAAACGAACCTTAGTCGCCCAAAAAATGAAAGGGGGTGTCCGATTAGTTAAGGTAGGAGTAAGATAGGACCCTTGATAGCCCAAATATACAGAGAAGAAGGGAGAGCATCCTGTCTCGGACGCAGCATCAGCCGAAGAAAGGCCTGCATTCTCTCGCATCGCGTGCCTATTCCATCGGCGAAATCCCCGCGGCAAGCTCTCATCTTTGCGCATACCCATGTCCCCTTTCGCCCGTGTCTCCAGCTAGGTGACCGGAGGGGATTGCTAGGGTTTAGGGTTTGGCTGCTTTTTCTGCTGGTGGTGGAGGAATCGGGAGGATGGCGTCCGCGGCGCAGGCGCTCCGCTTCCTCGTCCCCGGATCGGCCGCGGGCGGCGGCAGCTTCGACGCCTTCAATCGGATTGTCGCCGACCTCTGCACCTCCGGTAACCCCAAGGTACCGTTCTCTCCCTCTCCCTCTCCCTCTCTCTCTCTCTCTCTCTCTCTCTAAGTATTAGTGGTGTTCTCCGTTTTGGGTGTTGCCGGGTGGAGTTCGAGAAATTTGGGGGGGTTTGAAGTTTTGCAGCGGCCTGCGTTGTGGGTTCAACTCCAATTCTTCTGGAGAAGACGGTGAAGCTGAGTTTCTGAGTTTAGTACGTGCCCTCTACTTTCTTAAGTATTAGCGGTGTTTTCTGTTTTGGGTGTCACCCGGGTGGAGTTTGAGAAATTTGGGGGTGGTGAGATTGAACTTTTGGAGCAGCCTGCGTTGTGGGTCCAACTCCAATTCTTCTGGAGAAGACGGTGAAGCTGAGTTTCTGA
Source organism: Eucalyptus curtisii (assembly GCA_017140595.1). Taxonomy (NCBI): domain Eukaryota; kingdom Viridiplantae; phylum Streptophyta; class Magnoliopsida; order Myrtales; family Myrtaceae; genus Eucalyptus; species Eucalyptus curtisii. The sequence goes on along the minus strand of CM029502.1, from coordinate 35,344,671 downwards.
GTTTAGTACGTGCCGTCTATTATCTTATTGAATTCTAGGTGGAGGATGGATGAAATGCTGGACAGGGCAGGACACCGTTCTGTTTTATTTGTTAGGACAACCGCAGGAAATAGGGCAGGGTGTAGCTTTACACGTCTCTTCTCCTCTTTGGTGGAAATGGGATATATGGCCCGATCTCATTCATGTTTTTATGCTCATGATCAAACATGATGTTGTTATTAAAGAGTGCACAGTAGTTGACAACTAACAAGTACTCATATATAACGAAACGAGCTACGGAGGTGGTCTGATGTCATGTGGGTTTGGACATGTGGTGGGGCTGAGCCATGCCCCTGCTTCTTTATAAAACATACTCCTCATTAACTTGGTTGGGTTAGCAAACTAGTTTGATAACAATTCTTGCTCTTGACCCAAAATTATAATGATGAAATAGAACTTCAACTTGGGTCGACCAGAATACTTTTTTGATTTCAACTTCATATTAGCAATTTTATCCGAGGATGCCACCAAATCTTCCTTGATATGGAAATGATCTACCCTGGAAAAGTGTTCTCTATGGATTGCTTTGAAGATTGAAACAAAAAATCGCTGCATAATATATGTTATGTGAGACGAATAGTAGAGTAATTGTTGTGAGACCTTGAGAAAATATCAGCAACTAAAATTTACGTTAAATTGAAAATATGAGCAGATTACCAACGTAAGTAAGTCTAAGAAAAAGTGAAATAATCAATACCACTTGAACTTGCCCGATTTAAAATATAAGAAGTTGGAATCATTGAAAGATCATTCGAAGTTTTCCTACACCGAAAAGATTATATATAGTTATTGCATTACTCTTTCCTTGAATGGAAGTGGTGCTGTTGGTGGTTGTGATGTTGAATGAGATGGATATGGTGGTGGAACAGTTGGCTGTGGCGATGTGGTGTTGGCAGAGGTGGTGGCCACAAGGTGGGATGTATAAAGGAGGTAGTGGCAATGATGTGGGTTGTGATGGTGGCGGCATTTCTTCAGCACGGTAGGCATTCCATCATGAACATTTTTGAAGGTAAAGCACAAGCTCAAACAGCTGTTCGTCACCTCAAGGTTTGGGAAAGTATGACCTTATTCTATATCTTGTACCAATAGGGCTGCGATCAATTTAATGAGAGATTTGATATTTTGCAAGCCGATTGCTCCTCGTTATCCCAATTGATGGGGAATAATCCAGCAATATTCTTATGTAATTTGTCCATACTATGTTGCTAGTAATCACTTCCTATGCTATCACTCATCCTTTAACGCCTTTTGATTCCTTGAAAACCACTATAGGAGGGAGCATCATCAGCTTTAAGAAAGTATGTGGAAGAAGAGACTCGAGAGCTTAGTGGGGAAGCTTTTACCCGGTTTATGGATCAGTTGTACGATCGCATATCAGCTCTTCTAGATAGCAATGAGCCTGATGAGAACTTGGGTGCTTTGAGAGTCATTGATGAGCTTATAGATGTTGGTCTCGGTGAGAATGCTTCCAAGGTTTCGAAATTCGCATTATATATGCGAGCAGTATTCGATGTAAAGCGTGATAAGAGAATTTTGGTCCTTGCTAGTAGTGTTCTGGGCCATCTAGCGAGGGCTGGTGGAGCAATGATTGCTGATGAGATGGAACGCCAGGTGCGTCGCTTTTCTATGTGTTAGTTCTATACCGTTTGGCATTGTATGTAACATGGACCTTTTATTCTTGTAGTTAAAAATTGCTCTGGATTGGCTTCGTGGAGACAGAGTGGAGCATCGTCTTCTTGCAGCTGTTCTGATCTTGAAGGTAAGTGTTTCTTTATCTATATTCATGCTAAGCAAGTTGTTTTTCAAGTGGAGGTTGCTCGGTTGCATTTGTCGAATTTCATTGTGGAAGAACTACTTATTTGATGGATTATCTGCCCATCTTCTGGATTATATCAACTGCTTGGCTTGATATCTCACTGTTTTCAAATTTTAAGGATGTACACTCTCTGATCTGGTGTAGGAAATGGCCGAGAATGCTTCAACTGTTTTCAATGTCCATGTTCCTGAATTTGTTGATGCTATCTGGGTTGCATTGAGGGATCCAGATGAGAAAATACGAGAACAGGCCGTGGAGGCATTACGTGCCTGCCTTCGTGTTATTGAGAAGAGAGAAACGCGTTGGCGTGTGCAATGGTCAGTTCATTCATATGATTTTCATTTTGTTCATGATACAGCGGGCAAGTGCATTCGTTATCGTCATTATTTGTGGTACTTAAGTTATCATGGAGTTTTCAAGGAGTTTTATTTTTGAAATCAAGAGAGGATTGCTGTTGTCACAGCATAAGTGTGCAAATCTGCCTTCCTTGTTGGGTTTTCTTACTTTATGTTTAGGAAGTTAACTGTGTCAGACATCTATGATATTACTGTTGCCAGTATATAATTCACATTAATATGAGGAATACATTTAATCTGTTTTATACTGCCAGGGTCAGTGGCCTCTTTTCTTTCCTATCAAATTGCACCTCATTCTGAACATAATTAACTTTGTAAGGCAGATTAAAAGAAGATCGCTGAACTTTAACAGAATTTAGTCATCTTGCCTATCATCTGGCTACCTTTCAATGAGTTCCCTGTTCCAGCAGAGTAAACTCCTGATGATTTTGAACGTCCAGAGTTGAGACTTTAATGGGAAATTGACCCTGTCAAATCACTAATTCAGATGTAAAGAAGCCTGATGCTCCATCTTGGCTAATGAAACAATAATTCTAGCAATTCAATGGAGAGACTGATGTCTTGATGCAGTCTATATTATAGTGATAGATCCGTATTAGAGGATCCTCGGTATCCTTAGCTTGAAAAAAATCCAAGCTGCGTGTGCTCTTATATTTTTTATGCGAATTTTTTCTGTCTTCCACAGTGTTGAACTTTGATTTAACTTTCTGACTTTTTATTCTTTGACAGGTACTATCGTATGTTTGAGGCCACACAAGATGGCTTGGGTAGAAATGCTCCTGTTCATAGCATACATGGGTCATTGCTCGCTGTTGGGGAACTTTTGAGGTTTGTAATGATGGTCCTCTCTGCTGTAATTAGTTTTAATCTTTATGGCAGATTGATTTTAAGGTTGAGTCGGTTAGTTTGAAGTTTCTTATCTTATAAATGTACCGTTTTCTTAGTAAAGTTGAAAGCACTTCTGTTCCTTGTTAAAAAATTTAGAAATCCGTGTCCATCCTGGGATCGTGATACATATCTGTTGTTCTTACAAACAGAACATAATTTCAGAGGAACAGTATTGCTCCCTATGGGTTATGCTAGTTTGTGAAAATAATGCAATCAACAGAGGAAGAAGTTTGTGGCCAAGTAGAGAAGCCCCAACTGCGGTTATAATGCATGGAAATGTCACTTGTGGTGTAAAAAGTCTTTTTCTTGCGGTAAAAGTTACTTTTTCCTTCCTAATGCAGGAATACAGGTGAATTCATGATGTCGAGGTATAGAGAAGTTGCTGAAATTGTTCTTAGATATTTAGAGCACAAGGATCGGCTTGTTCGACGCAGCATAACATCATTGTTACCTCGGATTGCACATTTCCTTCGTGATCGATTTGTTACACACTATTTAACGGTTTGCTAGCATCTCATCTTGTTTGTTTTCTCTATGCGGGCTCTTTGCTGCTCCTTATGTGGTTTCAAAATTACTTTTCCTACAGATATGCATGAAGCATATACTTGCAGTTCTACAGACACCAGCTGAACGAGCCACTGGGTTTATAGCCCTTGGCGAGATGGCAGGTGCTCTAGATGGGGAACTTATCGATTATTTGCCGACAATAATGCCTTACATACGTGATGCGGTATGTATTTCCTCACTTTCAATTGTTGCTTATAAAGTAAATTTTTTGGCTGCAGCAAATTTTTTAAGTCAAGAGAGTTTGATCATGGTTATATTTTTGAGTATTCGGGCTATCAAGAACCACTTTCCAATTTTGGGTAGGTTGTTAGACTCAGTAGACTGTTTTTCTGTAATTTGATAAATGCTTTTCTTGTGTAAAGTTTCTTTGTTCTTTGCTTTCAAAAGAAAAGAAGAGACTTTGACTATGCTGGATGGAGCTACATAATTAAGAGATGCATGCTTCCTGTTGACCAACATGGAAGGATGAATACTGGTTAGAGGCTGAAAGCCAATATGTCCGCAATCATGTACTGCCATGTTGGTGGAAGGATTGATATGTTAGCATAGTTATTCTTTCGCTAAAAAAGATATTTTAGCAAATATTCTATTTTTGTTGGTTCTGACCAACTTGTCCATAGTGAGGGAGTGCTCTATAAATGTTGGTGAAAATATCTTAATATCTGGCGTTTTCTGATTTGTAGATTTCTCCACGTAGAGGTAGGCCTTCACTTGAGGCTCTGGCATGCGTTGGAAACATTGCCAAAGCCATGGGGCTGAAGATGGAACCTCACGTTCGTGGACTGTTGGATGTTATGTTTTCAGCTGGTCTTTCTCCAACACTTGTAGAGGCTCTTGAGAAAATAACAATTAGGTACAAGATGGCGGTATATCTCTTGTCCTGGGTTAATGTGGTGATAAAATGTGAAGAATTTACTTTCCATTTAATTTTATTTCAGTATCCCATCTATGCTACCTACAATACAAGTTCGGTTGCTCAGCTGCATTTCAAATGTTCTTTCCAAGTCACATCCTCCTCAGGCAAGGCCGGCTGTAGCCATGGTTCGAGGGAGCATGATGAATACTTCACAGCAACTCTCCGAGTTCAGTGGTTCAGCTCTTGTGCAAATTGCTCTGCAAACTCTTGCCCGTTTCAATTTTAAGGTGCTAAACGGTGACTGTTTCATTTGAAGCATCCATATTATATCTATCATGGCTTGATGCTGACACTGTCATCATTAGGGTCACGAGCTTCTTGAATTTGTCAAAGAATCAGTTGTTGGGTACTTGGACGATGAAGATGGAGGAACACGAAAAGATGCAGCACTATGCTGTTGCAGACTGGTTGCAAGTTCTTTCTCTGATGTGACATCCACACAATTTGGTTCGACTAGATCAAATCGAACTGGAGGGAAGCGAAGGCGGCTGATTGAGGAGGTGATTTCTTGTAATTGTTGTGTGTTCGATCTTCTTTTATCGGTTTGTGTGTAAATTACATGCATGTGGATTTTGTACATTATGGGTGAAAAGAAACTACGTTGTAGCAATGTGAAACTATTCAGTGTTTTAAGTCTTCTTGACATAGTCCGTTCAGTGTTCTTGTCCATTTTCTAAGGTGGTGTTGTATTATCATCAATCTCTTTCGCTGTTACTTTTTTCCTGACACGAGGATACATATTCAGATTGGCTATTCAAACTGAAACTGTGGTTTCCCCAAGAAACACATCTCTTAAATGCTGAAGTACCATCCGCACTGAAACATCCTTTTTGTAAATTTTGATCTGTAAGGTTAATATTTTGGGGTTCATTTGAAATTCTGAATTGGGCTATATGACCGTTGTTGCTGCATTTGAACATCAGTACCATTTGGTTCGATAGGTTAGGAATAGAACAATATAAGATAGGATCAAATATCTCATATTGTATCTTCCCTTTGGTAAATGAATGGATATAATGTTGGGTATGCACATATACTATCAAACTGGGTGTTTGGTGTGAATGGAACAGGACCAGATTAATAATAAGAAATCTAAAATACATTGTGAAATTGGGGAAAAAAACTCTAGGCTGAGAAGTAACCTCAATGGGGTGGTGGCCAACCCCTAAGTTCATGGACTGCTTCACTGTGATCAGTTGCTGATCTTGGATCAGTGTGGATACCGAGAGAAATAGAGATCTGGAGGTGATCACTGCCGTGGTGGTGCACCTCAGAATGGTGACTGCAGCAGTATGGTCGCCTTTCACCATGGCCACAGACTGCCGCTGCTCACCCTCACCTCTCTCTTCGAAGCCTAGTAGCCATGTTTTTTCTTAATTTATTATTATTTTTTTACTAGATAGGGGAAATATTGCCCAGTTATTCCTCCTCTAGGTGGGCTATTTTTTTTTCCCCCAGGATGTATCCAGTTTATACCCCGTTCGATGACAAAACCAAAAGCTTGGATAGGATGAAAAGTATCCTATTCGGTTCCCAAATGTAGCCTATGGGGTATAATAGCGTGTTTGCATTGGGTTGGGACCAAGGGAAAGCATGTCTTTTGTGCACACACCATCATGCTTTTATATTGTGGTTTCCAGAAATTACCCTAGATATTTATAATATTATGTGATTAGTATTAAACTGGAGATCATACTTCTACCATTTTTTCCTCTGTAAAAAAAAAAAAAAAAACAAAAGTTTACTGAGTGGCACTAGGGGAGTGTTAACCCCTTTACAGAAATCATTTACAAATCAAGGTGTTCAACATATCTAACTTATGAACCTATACCAATCTAGTTTGGTCATCAAACAAAGGTGATATAAAACAGCTGCGAATCCTTTATATGTGCAAAATCATCTTCCACACCCCTGAAACCTCTGTTGTTCTCTACCTCTATACTGACCAAAAAGCAGTAAGAGGAATCATTTGTGGTTTTCTGCTTGAATTTTCCTTTCCTTTTAACTTCGCAGCTCTCAGTTGGGACTCTTCTATGAAAACTAAGTATTAAGATAGCTAACAATGGAATCTGTGTTGCATTGACCCACTACAATGACTGATCCTTGTTACAGCTTGTTGAGAAACTCCTCATTGCTGCTGTTGCGGATGCTGATGTAACTGTAAGGCGGTCAATCTTCTATTCCTTGCATGTGAATAGAGGATTTGATGAGTATTTAGCACAGGCAGATAGTCTCAGTGCTGTTTTTGCTGCTTTAAATGATGAGGTACTCTCTCATTCCTTCATTTATTTCTTCTTCCTGAAGGATGTCATGAATTTGAAAAAAGTAATGTATACCTGCATGCACACAAGCAGACATTTATAGTCATGCAAATACAGGTGCACATGTGTACGTTTCTGCAAAGCCCAGATGTTTTTTATGGTAACATACTAGGTTAGCAACTTTGATCCTGGTTACTGCCCTTTCCTCTCAACCCTTACCAGGCATTGATTATTTATTTCGAGGACCTGAAAAGATTTGGTAAAGGACCTATAGGGAAACTGGAACGATTTATTCGTTTGACATGGTCCCAATTTTTAAGGGTTTACGGACAAAGAACGGAGATAATCCTCTAAGAGATCATAAATTTCTGTATAATGAACTGTTTGCTGTTTGTGATTTGCCCCTCTGAGCTGTTTGGGTGTTTTTAGTTTTGAGAAGGAAACGTCCTAGAATTTTGCACTTCTCCATAATCATTAGAAATTTTTCGTAAGGGAGGATGAAAAATTGGAGAAGCCTTACATTCATCATGATGTTAATTAGTCTACACGTATCACCTAATTGAATTCAATAGTTTTGTCTCTATGATCAAATAATCTTTCCCCTAATGTTGACCCTTCTTTCTGTAAGATTGACCGGCTGATGTTCTGGAATGTTGTAGCATAGATTAGCTGGTAATAGTACAGTTACATTGTTTTTTTGCTAGTGGAAGTTGTACTTACATAGATTTAGTACAATTTGTGACCTTTACAGTGGCAAAGTTGTCTGAGTTTATTAAAAGTAAAATCAATACACCTTGATGCAGAATGGGAATGACAGAGTTGTCTTCCAGATATGGCTGTATTGTGACTTGTTTTGTTTTCTCTCTTTAGTTACTGGTGCCTGTTTGTATGTCTCAAATTAATGCTGCTGTCAGTTAATGAAATTACAGACTAAGGCTGTAGATCTTATCACACTCCCAATCTTGTATAGCAAAATTCTACATTTTCTTTTTGCAGATTCCTCTGTGTCACTACTCTTAGCTTATATTTTGTACCCAAGTCCTTTTTTGCGTTTTTTGTCCAATGTTGGGTATTCATTACCTTTTACTGATGCATTGCACACCTTTTGTAAGGATTTCGATGTTCGGGAATATGCTATCTCAGTAGCTGGGAGGTTATCTGAGAAGAACCCTGCCTATGTCCTTCCAGCTCTTCGTCGGCATCTCATACAGTTGCTGACATATCTAGAGCAAAGGTCATGTGAAATGTTCTTTTAAGTTTGTCTTTAAATACTGGTGTGTGGTTTAACAAATACGTATAAATGTTAATCTGTTGTTTGTTTTGAACTACACTTTTCTTGACAAGTCTTCTTTCACTGATGCTCGAAATAGAAATCAGGTGCTTAAGGCAAGCTATTTGCTAAGATGCCCTTTCTCTGTCAGCAGTGCAGATAGCAAATGCAGGGAAGAAAGCGCGAAGTTACTTGGTTGCTTAATACGAAATTGCGAACGATTGATACTCCCATACGTGGCTCCAATTCACAAGGTTTCACTGATAATTTGATGATTGTAGCCATATTCAAAGTGTTTATTTCTGTATTTATTGAGTGAATTCCATTTCAGGCACTTGTTGCTAGGCTTGAGGACAGCTCCATGGGCAATGCTAATACAGGCATTGTAAGCGGAGTTCTTGTAACTGTGGGGGATCTTGCTAGAGTGGTGAGTTAAGTATTATTTTTACTGTTCTGATAGTGTGTGGAAATTTTCATGTACTCTTAAAAGGGTAACATAGAATTTTAAGTTGAGTATATCTATGAATCTCCACTTTCAATGTCAAAACTAATTTATCATCTCTAAATATAGAACTTTAAGTTTATATTTATGATTCTTAAATTTCAACATAAAACAAATTCCTTGTGCATAGATGGAGATTGAATTGTCAATAATGATAAGGTTGTACTGATCTTAAATTGCTATCAAGTAGGATTGAAATCCCTCAGAAGTCCTGGTAAACTTGATTCTATGTGAGGTCCAGACCATCTGTTAGGTTTTTGATATAGGAATGTAAGACCGAGGATCATTTATGACCAACAATGATAGTTTTGGGCCCAGATGCAAGCTTGTCATTGGCTTGGTTCCATCCAGAGTTGCTTCTTTACTCAGCCACTTCTTGGGGTTCCTTTTATCTCACAAGATCTGAACATGGAAATATAATGGTGTTGAGTGCATGGATTCTTTCTTTAGAGGCTGTTGAGGTTTCCTCTTTTGGTTTAGTTAGCAGCAATGTCTCGTCCGCTTACTCTCCCTCTTTTAAAAGAATTTTTTTTCCCATGGTCAATGTTGATTTCATGAGGTTCGTTGTTTTCTCATGGATGGAAATATGGTGATACATTATAGAGGTATATCTCCTATTTTTCCAATATGATTATTTGCATATTTTACTGAGTCTGCTGATGTCCCTTTTTAACTATGTGGTTTGCAGATAAGGTTCCATATAGAATGGCTCATAGGAGGATGAGACATTGAAAGACTTGGTTGTGTCCCCACAATTTTTTGTCCGACAAACAATTGAATTTCTGCACTAGAATCCAATTAAGTAGGAAGTCTCCATTGCTCGACCTTTAACAAGCTTTAGTGGTTGTGTATTTGCATCTCTATCGTTTGAAAACCTCAAGGATGTCTTATTTTATGAGCCCTGTGTTGTCCAAATTCTTTATGTTATGGTGCCATGAGTGACCTCTCTTGCTCTTTTATGCTTTTAGACTTTATTTGTATTGTAGCACTGGCACCACTAGCAAATGTTATATTTTCTTCAAAACATTAAAATCTTGGTCATGGTGTTTGTTTAGGGTGGTTTTGCAATGCGACAATATATCCCAGATCTAATGCCTTTAATTGTGGAAGCTCTATTGGATGGAGCTGCAGTCGCAAAAAGAGAAGTGGCAGTGTCCACTCTGGGTCAGGTTGTACAGAGCACTGGGTATGTTGTATTTTTCTTATGTTCTAAAATTTCTTTAAGTATTTGCTTAAGGATCATCGCCAGTGTAACTTTGTTTTCTAGACAAGCTTTGTTGAGATTAAGACATGTGTCCACTACCATGTTAACCTATGAGTCACATATCATGATATCAAGAGTGCTTGTGTAAAGAAAAAGCTACGCTGGCAGTTTATGGCATAAAATTCTTTATGTCATCTTCCTTTAAAAAAGACATGATGTATGCATTTTGATTCTGTTTTCTTTAGACACTCCAGGCTGTTGAAAACCTTATAACACATTTTAACGTCCATTATTTTCCCTTTCTTTTCCTGGTTTTAAATGCCACTCAAGCTGACTGGTCCAGTCGATGCTTACGTGGCAGTCCTTATTAGCATTTTTATTCTTATTTTCTTGAAAAGACCACCAAAAACCAAGGTCAGTAGTGTAGGGATCCGATTCAAAAAAATAATTTCAGGGATACAGCACCTCCTTGGTGCTGTATTGATTAAGTTCTCTTTGTTTACAAGGAAAATTGGTCAGTTTTTTGAATGTGAATCATCACAGGTTGTAAAATGGCTTATGGAGAAACCTATCTCCCAAATATAGCATCATTATCAGGAAATTGTGAAATAATGTGATATTATTTTGTATTACAATGTATGCTGAATCAGTACACCATCCAAGGCTCTTGTTTGGTTTAGGAAAAATATGAGCCTAATCTCCATCTTAATATTTCCATTTAGCTCTGAATAAAGCGGAAATCTCAAAAGTATTGTTTTTTTTTTTCCTTGAGCAACACTTTTTGGTGAAATGGGAATACTTGTTCATATTTTCTTTAAATAAAATAGGGTGATGATGAAGATAATTTTATAATCCAGATCCTGTATAAGTGATATTATTGGATTGCAAAATTTTCATTTTGTCGAACTCCAACAGATAAAAATAATATGAAAGAGATGGATGGTCAAGTCTTTCTTCAATGGTCAGCATGGTTATGGGAGAATCATAGTGTCTAAATGTTACACTTGATTGGAAGTTTTCCACAAGTTGTACCAAATTCAAGAATTGTGATTAAATCTTGGCGAATAGTATGCTTCACACTTGAAGTCAAAGTGTTTTGTATTTTTCGTTGATTTGAATCACATAGTTCTTATGAATTCTACATTTTGAACAATCCATGGGATTACACTAGAAAATGTATTCTAGAAATTGAAATAAATTATTGTCATGCTTTCCCAGATTACTTAGATATATTTGTATTTATGCATTCACATAGCTGTAAAAGGGTTCTTCATGTCAATTTATCTAAAGATTATTCGATCCCATGGTAAATACGGCAATAAGTACTTTGAATTTGAATGTTGAGGATAACATAGTTGAGTAACCTATTATGATAAAATTTTGTGCCACTGTGGGGTCCTTTGTTCACTTCCTATGTCAACCTGGATCATGCTTCAATGGTGTATGTCTCTTCTCTTGTTCAATTCTTTTCATATGTGAATTTAATGGCTACTTTAAAAGAAAATGAGTTTGTGTTTTCTGAGATTAACTGTAATGCATGTAAAACCTTCAAAATATTTTGATGTTTGATCTTTGCAGGTATGTGATAACTCCTTACAATGAGTATCCTGCACTACTTGGCTTACTCTTGAAGTTTCTGAATGGTGAGTTAGCATGGTCAACCAGGCGTGAAGTTCTTAAGGTATATGAGTTAAAAATTCTTGTATATTTATGTCTACTTATAAACTGTGATGTTTAAGTAATAATGCGATTGAAATTTCTCCTGTGCTTATATCAGGTTCTTGGGATTATGGGTGCTTTGGATCCCCACATGCATAAACGAAATCAGCTCACGTTGCCGGGTTCACTCGGAGAAGTTGCTCGTGCTGCTGTTGATCCAGGCCAGCACATTCAGACCATGGATGAAGTAGCCATTGATCTTTGGCCATCTTTTGCTACATCAGAGGATTATTATTCTACGGTAGGATATGGACCTCAGAAAAGTCACTCTGTTGTAGCAAGTATCAGATTCTTTATATATGGGAATCATAGATTTCACTGATCTTTGTTAAAAATGTAAAGTTCATGAATGTTTTCATGTGTGTTTATCTCTTTTTGTAAATGACTCCAGGTGGCGATAAATTCTCTGATGCGGATTCTTAGGGACCCCTCCCTCGCTAGTCACCACCATAAAGTGGTTGCCTCACTTATGTTCATTTTTAAGGTATGTGGTTTATATAGAATTTTTGTTAATCTTCAATTGTTGTGCGTGTATAATCTCTCTCTCTCTCTCTCTCTCTCTCTGAAACTTTCCTTTTTCTTTTTTTGATCTGGCTCTCTCTGAAACTTAATCGACTCCTTTTCTTGCAAGATCAGTCGATGGGTCTTGGTTGTGTTCCATACTTGCCAAAGGTAAGTCATCAGAAAGCAGGAGGGGGGATGATGAGGGAAAGGTGAATTTGGTTATATTTTTCACAGTTATTGTTGAGTGTTGTTTTTAACTGCAGGTTTTACCTGATCTCTTTTACATAGTCCGTATATGTGATGATACACTGAGGGACTTCATAACATGGAAGCTTGGAACTCTTGTATCCATTGTCCGGCAGGTGTGTTTTATGTGAAAACTTCCATGGCATCATTGTATTGGGTTCCTATGAAGGTTTTTATGGGGAAGATTATGTGGCTTATGCAGCACATTCGCAAATATCGGCGAGAATTGCTTTTGTTAATCTCTGAACTGTGGGCATCTCTGAGCCTGCCTCGCCCTACACCTGGCTATCCAGTGAGCCCCTCTCTCTATATATATTATATTATATTATGTATAATATACAATATATGTATCTGGCAACATGCCAAATGTGTGGACTGATTTTTGGCCAATATATTCTCAGGTTCTGCATCTGGTCGAACAGTTGTGCCTGGCTCTCAATGATGAATTCAGAACATATCTTCCCGATATACTTCCATGTTGTATTCAAGTCCTTAGCGATGCAGAACGGTGCAATGACTACACAAATGTTCTCGATATCCTTCATACCCTTGAAGTCTTCGGTGGTTTGTACTATTATACTCTTCTGATGTTTAGTTTGGATGAAATTAAGAGAATTAAATGAGAATCTCGCCGGATTAAAGCAGTTTGCAGTGTAATCTTTTGTCCCATTTTATCTTTTCTATTTTCTTGAATCTGCTATAGAATTAGTTATCTCGTATATTCATGTTGAGAGAAGGAAGGATGGATAGAGGAATATTGGAATGCTTGCATGATGAAGAGGGAGTGTTCTTGAAGAGATCAGTGGTTCTAGAACTAATGAGTTAGTACAGGAATTTGTATTAAATTGTATAGATAAGATTTGAAAATTGGAGTCTTTTCTCATTGGAAACTTTGGGGTAGTAGGACTGTTCTTGCATTGAGTTATAAGTACTAGCAAGTATTCACTTATTTGACTCTTTGAGTGAAGATCCTTCTGCTATTTTGATGTATTGAAGCATTATCACCCATAGAGGGACACACTTTTTACTCTTAAACAAATACAGGGACCTTGGATGAGCACATGCATCTCCTTCTTCCAGCACTCATTCGATTGTTTAAAGAAGATGCTCCGGTAGACAAACGACGTGCTGCCATTAAAACTTTAACCAGATTAATCCCTCGAGTTCAGGTAGGCAGTTTAATTTCTCATGAGTTAAGCTGGTAATACGTGGGATCCTCCTATTGATAGCACAGCACATGTCAAGGATAGGACAATACTACTTTAAAATAAAGATGAGTGCCTCTCTTTTAAGGACTAAAATTGTGGAACTTACTTTTGATGGCAAATATCTGTTATGCATTTTGTTGGTTTTAATTTAGATGGGAATCAATCATGTGAAGAGGAAACTATCTTTGTTGGAGATATGTAAATTTCTCACTCAAGCATATTGACTGAAAATTGCATCCTCTGAGGTAGAGATCAGATAATAGGTTGCAGCTCCTTTGATTTGGATCCTCTTCGCTTATTGTAAACATTTACATCCTTGAGAGTTGCTGCTGTTTGCCCTTGTATTAATGAATCTAGTGGATATGAACTTTCTACCTGAAAATATTGTAAGTGTCATGACATTTTCAGTCTTCAATTCTGGTCATATTTCTCAGAGGCAGACTTGACTAACTTAGAACTCTTTATTGGTCCAAAATAACATTGCAAATTGTTGAATGAGTAAAATTAATAGCATTGCTTCACACCAAAAAGGAGAGCATTCTTATCCTATCTCTCGATTTCTCTGTCCGAAGTTGTAATAGTGACATTGCTACTGTGTCAGGAAAGGTGGTTGTTCTGCATGTTGAATACTTCATTCTGGCAAATGAAAATCAAAATTCTTATGTTTCTTTTTGCTCATAGGCGAGTAGAATTTATGGAAGTGTAGTTGAAGATAATTATCAGAGAATGGAAAAAGGGAGTATTTTTTTTGGGAAGGATGGGGTGATGCCACTTGTTATGTTTGTTGATTTTATGCAATTAAATCTATGAAACAAGTATAGATTATCAGTTTTTGGGAACACATATAACCTTTATCTTTCTTTCTATTCTTGCTAATAGCTAGTTCTTTGTTCTATTTTTCTCCATCTATTGTTTTGGGCGAATCTATTTTGACTCTTATATGCACTCTTTCTGTTATCAGGTTACTGGTCATATATCTTCACTAGTCCATCACTTGAAGCTGGTTTTGGATGGGTTAGTCCGTTCCTCAGTTTTGGAATTATATCTAAAAGAAGTAGAACAAAGTCTTATTGCATGATGCCTGAATGTTGTATTTGTTTATGCTGCACATATTCTTTTAATTATATCTTTCTATTGTATTCCCAGCTTTCGTTTTTCAATTCTTTTTGTTTGGGGTCAAGTTGAAAGTTAAATCTTTTCTGTTGACCGTCTTCTATTTTAAAAAGCAAACGGAAAATGAAGTATGCCTGTCTTTCTCTTTGTTGATTCTTTAAAACTTCTCTCATCTGTTTATGTTCAACTTGCAGAAAACTTGATGAGCTCAGGAAGGATGCTGTCGATGCACTTTGTTGTCTTGCTTATGCCCTCGGGGAGGATTTCACCATCTTCATACCATCGATACACAAACTTCTTTTAAAACATCGATTAAGGGTCCTCTTTCTGACTAATGAATTCCTTACAGATTGCATCCTTCATGTTGCTTTTTTATTGATTTTTATATGACAGTGGCTAATCTATTTTCAGCATAAGGAATTTGAGGAGATTGAAGGTCGTGTCCATAGACGTGAACCGCTGATCTCAGGAAGCACGACTGCTCAAAAGCTAAGCCGACGGCTTGCTGTAGAAGTAATCAGTGACCCATTGAATGACGCGGAGAATGATTCTTATGAAGATGGGTCTGATGTGCAAAAAGAGCATAGAGTTGGTCAGGTATACTCTACTCTCATTATTAGTGAAAAGGTGTTTTTGAAGCTTCACCTCATCCGTAAGAGGCAGGCCAAGTGAGTAGGGTTTCTTTGAGAGTAGTTTGGTGTCTTTCGTGAGACGCATGGACTATTTAAGTATAAGGGATGTGAGATTTTGTGGGACCATTGCCAACTGTTAGAAGGCGTGGTTTATTATTTAAATATTCTAACACTCCCCCTCACGCTTAGTCTGGTCTTTTGCCTAGTACTAAGCGTGGAAATTTAATTAGGAGGCAAATAGGGGCCTAGAAGATTCGAACTCAGGACCTCCTAGCTCTGATACCATGTGAGATTTTGTGGGACCATCGCTAACTGTTCTAAAAGCTTAAGCTGTTAGATGAAGGCGTGGTTTATTGTTTAAATATTCTAACAAGGGACATTTAATTTTAGATGGAGTGCTTGATTGGAAAATGGAAATATAGAATTGGGTAAGGTGCTTCTTACCCGCAAATAGTACGTCGTTACATGGTTACACTATGAAGTTGAGAAGTCGGTGGGAATTGTTCTTTCATATTTAACTGTTGGTAGTGGGTGAATCACGTGACACCCACTGTAGAAGTTAATGAGTCATGGAATAGCAAAATATCACTTGAGTATTTTTGAGAAATTTATGATTGGAAGTTTGAATCTACCCCATCTATTTTCTTGATAAGTACTAATTAAAGAAAATTTCTCTAGAACATGGGGTTTCGTGAGAAGTTAATGAGTAACGGAATAGCAAAATATTACTTGGGGTTTTGTGAGAAATTTATGATTTGAAGCTCGAATCTACCCCATCTATTTTCTTGATAAGTACTAATTAAATGAAATTTGTCTAGAACATAAGGTATTCATAAGAACCACAGATTAAAAGAAACCTAAAGACCTGTCCTTTTTATCTAATTGGGAGCTTTTTCCAATACTATATGTCTATATTGGAGCAGTCAAAATGGTTCACAGGCCCATATTTTAACTCATTTATTGTAGTGGGTTGTAAATGGGTCACCTCAATGGTGAAATATGGGTAAAATTGGGTGGTAAAAAGAAAAGGCTAAAACAAATGAGTCTGAGTGGGTCATAGATAGGTCTTAGGCTAAATGGATTACCTAGCAAATTTTAAGTTAATTACAAACAGGCCATTGTTATTTATTTTTATTTTTTTTAATTTTCCATTTTTTTATTTTTTATTTTTTTTCCCTGTTTTCCTTTTCATTGGTAGCCAGCCATGGTGACGGCCAGTGAAGGTTGAGCTCGTTGATTCGGTCTCTGGTGAGCTCGAGGCTTGTAGACCTTTGGTACTGGCGAGACTCGAGCTCATAGATTTGGCAAGGCCAAAGCCTCGCGGACCTCCGGAGAGGCTCCAGCCTCATCGTGCTGATTTGGCGAGGTTGAAGCCTCATGTACCTCCGGCGAGACTTGAGCTCGCCAGCCTTGAGCAAGCTTGAGCTTGCTGATTTGGCAAGGTCAAACCCTTGCCGACCTTTGGCGAGGTGTGCCTTGCTCGAGTCTGGCGAGGATCGAGCTTGTTTGTAGCCAGTCGCCAGTCGCTGCCGTGGCTAGTGGCTAATGATCGGGCGAATAAGAAGGAAAAATAAAAGAAGAAAAAAGAAAAAGAAAAATAATTAAAAAATCGATACTTATCAATTAAAATTTATTATTTTTATTATTTTTTATTTTTTATAATAAACCAAAATAAAATGTAGTAAAATAAAAGGCCATAGTCACCTTTGGTCATTTTGATTTTTTTGTTTTTACATTTTTCATTTTATTTATTTACATCTTCATATTTTGTTATCTTACTTTTTTAATTTGATATAAAATGTTATCAAAGTAACACATTAACATGAAGAGCTTATGGGTTCAATGTTGGTATTTATTTTCATAATTAGGGTTAAGAATGGATGTGTTTTACTTAAATGGGTCAAGTCGGGTTGAGTATGGGTCATTGAAATTGTGTTGCATGAAAATGGGTCAATATTGGTCAGACCATTTTCGACCCAAACCTGACCTGCCATCCATTTGACACCCTTAGTCTATCTATAGTTGCAAACCAGCTTGGTACTTTGAATATGAAACAGCTAGGCTCTTCGCATGACTGTGCTGAGAGCTGTATTCCTTCACGCATTAAAAAGCATCCTTACATAGTATTTTTCTTTCTCGTGCATGGACTCATGCCTTTATATCTTTCATTTAATTTTGCTAGCCATACTTGTGGAACTCATTTTTGGCTGAAAATTTTGAATTGCAAATTGAAATACTGATTTTTTTTTTTTCAATGCCAGATAAATAATGATTACTGAAAGGTTATGTTTTAGATACCGAATTGTAGTTTCTTCCTGTCTATCTGTTCAAGTTCTGACTCAAAGTGGGTCATTATCTGTCGGAGTAGTAGTCTTGTATTCGGTCTTTTAGGTCCTGACATTGCCTTGATGTGATGTTAGTATGCATTCTCTGTTTACTCCTTTTAAGCTACTCTAGATGTGTAGTAATAATTATTATTTGGTTTTGATCATTTCTGCCAAATGTAAGATTTGGTATTTAAAGAAACTTAGAAGCAGTTTAACTTTTTATCTACTGCCGGTGTTTGGTCCTTGTTTGG
This sequence comes from Eucalyptus curtisii, assembly GCA_017140595.1. NCBI lineage: Eukaryota > Viridiplantae > Streptophyta > Magnoliopsida > Myrtales > Myrtaceae > Eucalyptus > Eucalyptus curtisii. The sequence goes on along the minus strand of CM029502.1, from coordinate 35,326,852 downwards.
TTTTGATCATTTCTGCCAAATATAAGATTTGGTATTTAAAGAAACTTAGAAGCAGTTTAACTTTTTATCTGCTGTCAGTGTTTGGTCCTTCTTGTTTTGTATGATGTGTTTTTATCTATCACTATGGTTTACTCGTCTAGGCTTGCTAATTTTTGGTACTTAGATTTTGATAGAAGAGCATACATCTTTTATCAATTTTGGCCTTTTGGTCGTTCTCATTTTTGCATTCCACTTTTGCCTTTTGCTTATTGTAGATTTTGTTTGTGTGGTTCTGGAGCATTCATAACTTGAATCCACCTTTACATTTTCTGTCATTTTACTATGACATGATAATAGTTTTTATATAACAACTTAAAAATCTTTTTTAAAGGTCAATGTTGGTCGTCTACTTGCTGCTGGGGAGGCTTCTCAACGCAGCACTAGAGAAGATTGGGCTGAATGGATGCGGCACTTTAGCATTGAGCTCTTGAAACAATCTCCATCTCCAGCTCTGCGAACATGTGCAAGGTTGGCACAGTTGCAGGTGGGATTAACATTTCTCATCTCACACTTTTCTGGTTTTGGCTTGAGGATCTAACCAAATGATCTTCAGCCCTTTGTTGGAAGGGAGTTATTTGCAGCTGGCTTTGTGAGCTGTTGGACACAGCTGAGTGAATCTAGTCAGAAACACTTGGTTCGAAATTTAGAGATGGCATTTTCTGCTCCAAATATCCCTCCTGAAATTCTTGCAACACTTCTTAACTTGGTATGTCTTTAATAAATGAGCTGCGTGCTTGAGTCAATCTGACTTTGAATCTGGATCATGCTTTGATTTGTATTCTTTCAGAAAAATTGTCTATCATTTTCCTTTGAGCAAGTTTATGCATTATTGATAATGAAAGCTGATGTTGGAATTCCTTCTTTATTCTTTTTTGGCGCATTTCAATGCAATTTGAAATGTTTGAGGCAATATCTGCAGGCTGAGTTCATGGAACATGATGAGAAACACCTTCCTATTGACATCCGACTCCTTGGTGCTCTTGCAGAGAAGGTAATGTTGATGCATTCCTGTCAAGAAAGTTTTCTTCATTTTAACTAAAGCAATATCCGAGACCATGTTTAGAGCGTATTTTGGACTTTGTATATAGTTAATAATTAGCCATGGGCCCATATATCATTTTAAGAGAACTGAAACTTTTTAAATATTGCGGGTAGGCAGATTTGGAAATCCTAATTTCTATATTCTGATTGCTTCTGACTCATTGCCGTTGGTGCTGCAGCATCAATTCTGGTTTTACTCGATTGAATCACTCTTTTTTTGGTTGATGTAACGTTGCAGTTCCGTGCTTTTGCAAAGGCACTGCATTACAAAGAAATGGAGTTTGAAGGTGCACGCTCCAAGAAGATGGATGCTAACCCTGTTGCTGTAGTTGAAGCTCTAATACATATAAATAATCAGCTACACCAACACGAGGTCTGCTTTCATTATTTACGCTTGTTGACAATCTACATATTGCTTCTTGAAATTGATTATGTCTGCTCTCTGATTTTCATCGCACGATCATTGTATTAATGATAAATGATTCCTACTATTAGGCGGCAGTTGGAATGCTAACCTATGCCCAGCAAAATCTGGATGTGCAACTGAAGGAGTCATGGTAATGTTGATTTTGACTATTCTATTGGATTTGGCGTTTTATTTTGTGTGTGCACGTCTAGTTTTTAATCATGGTTTTAGTTTTTCACTGTAGCCATGGCTTTTGGTGTGTGGCATGTAACATCTATTTTAGATTTAAAAATTGCTTTATTTAAATAATTATGATGTTGAACATCTCGAATATTAAAAATATAAAATAAATATTTCATTTCTAGCCGTTTAAATTTTCTTAAATATGCTTTCTAACTAAACTGCTTAAGTGAAAAGCTAGTAAGTAGGTCCCAACTTCTGGCTTATATGCCAAAATCCCTGTTGTTTGATATATTATTGTGCTAGCATGATAAACCCAATCATCAAATAATGCCGTGCCCAATTATCACTCATAGTGTGCCTTCCATGTGCAACGACTTCTGCAACTTCCTCCAATTTCTTTGTGATTTTGAAGTTTGGACATTGATCCGCTACACAGTTGGATGGCTAGCTGTAATTGCTAGTTGTACACCACATAGATTGATGACATGTTGTGTAATGCCAACTCAATTCCTTTTGCGTATGATGTATGTACTTTCTTGGTCAATATGACAAAAAGTAGATCTTACCCAACCCATTGACATGAATGCTTATATAGGCCTGTCTTTTCAGGTATGAGAAATTGCAGCGATGGGATGATGCTCTGAAGGCGTATACTCTCAAGGCATCTCAGGCATCTAGTCCACATCTGGTTTTAGATGCTACATTAGGTTAGTGATTGTGTGTGTGGATTTAGTTGTTGTGTAGCAAGTCTAACTTACTATACCTATAATCTTTGGAAGAATAGATTGGTATTCGCGTTGTTGAGATTTTCCCATAGTCCATCTTGCCATATGTCTTCCTGGAAATGAACCATCTCCCCACTATAGAGTCATGCTTTCGGGGTGAAATTCAAGAGCTTCTACGAGACGTGTATATGTACACCAGTCTTTGGATGGTGTATATTGTGTTTCATTACTACTTTGAGATCAGAATGATTGGACCTGCACGAGTGTGGTTACGAAACTGATATGGCAGGAAAGGTTTTACACTGATGAAGTTTAGGAACAAAAGTGGATGGCACCTTGCAAATGTTATGCTCATAAGAGATGTGGAAATGCTCAGTGCTTAGTAGAGTTGATTTGTAACTTTAACGATTTATCATATTGGTTGCTTTCCTTTTCCAGTCTTGCCTGGAGTTTGCCCTTTTGCGTGTAGTCTCTAGTTAGTGCAACAATTATAATGTGGCAGTGACCTTTCCCTGAGTAGAATGATACTTTGTTGATTGACAATTTGGATCGAATTGAATGTGCCCTATCTGTTCGCCATTCAGCAGGTGCTTGATCTGGGTTTTCTTGTTGCTAGATGTGTATAGATATCTAAAACGCGTATGTGTCAGAACTTTTCTGCCCCTCGTTCCTAGCTCTTTCCACGTGTGTATTTCAGGCCGGATGCGATGTCTTGCGGCTTTAGCTAGATGGGAAGAACTCAACAACTTATGTAAGGAATATTGGACTCCAGCTGAGCCAGCCGCCCGTCTAGAAATGGCACCGATGGTTAGGATGTTTATCATATCAATGCTCCTCTTTATATCACTGCTTCTCTTCTTTCTTGTTACGTATTTTTAATTTTTTTTGTGTTACTCATAGGCTGCTAGTGCTGCTTGGAACATGGGAGAGTGGGATCAGATGGCGGAGTATGTCTCTAGACTGGATGACGGTGATGAAACTAAGTTTCGAGGTTTAGGGAATTCTGCTGGTGGTGGTGATGGCAGTAGCAATGGCACATTCTTTAGGGCTGTTTTACTTGTGCGCAGAGGGAAGGTAGGTTGCTGTGCTCCTGTCTCAACTGTTTAGATATATTCAGCATTGACCTTCCCTTGTACCTTGCAGTATGATGAGGCACGTGAATATGTTGAGAGGGCCAGAAAGTGCTTGGCAACTGAGCTTGCTGCTTTGGTAAGTTTCCTTTATCTTAAGAGCTTAATCCTTTTTAGTGAAATTTCCGCTTTCGAAGTTTGTACAAACAATTCCTGCTGCACTTCTTTCTCGTGCATATTTTCCATCATGCTGGCCACCCCTTTTTCTCCTGTATACTCCACTTAACAAAAGTAAAACTAATCTCTGTGATTTTTATTGATACTAAGACTATGCTGGAAATCAAATGAGGAACTAACTTTTCACTAATAGGCATTAAGGTTTCCTACATATCTAAAAGAATACCTCCAATAAATTTACAAAAATAACAAAAGACAGCACGATGTATGATATTTGTTAGCACCACAACAGCTGTTTGCAACGGTTGCGGGGCCCACCATTCCTGTTACGTAACGGCCTTTACAGACTGATCTGTAATTCCTTGGTTGTAACTGCTCACTCTAGCATTTGGATCTGCACTTTGCAATTTAAAATGTTTTTTTTTTATGGCATTGGTTAGGCCTGGTGAGAACCAGTTTGTCAGGACTCATGGCACTTGTATTAGATGATAAATGAAACATCGAGTATGTAAGTAAAATTTGTTGACGGAATCTTTCTTGGCCTCCTTTGTCACCTTGGGTGATCATGAGTCTAAATCTCTCCTTATGCGAGGAAGCGGTATCTTTCGTGACTGGTATGTAGGAAGAGAGTTTTTGAACACATTGGTGATAAAAATTATATCTTGCTTCTTGCCAATGATCTGTAGTCACTCTGTTAGCTTTGGTAAAAGCTTCCTCGATCTAGACCGTAGGAGCTTTTTCTGGTTGTATGTTCATATAAAGTGGTTTCAGTTTGAAGCAAATTTTTATTTGTTGATACCTGCTTAGGTCTTGGAGAGCTACGATCGTGCTTACATCAACATGGTCCGTGTTCAGCAGCTTCTGGAACTGGAAGAGGTTTAACCTCATTTCATCATCTACAACGGTTGGGGTTGGTATATGTGATCAAGGAAGTTACCTCTTTTCTTACATGTTCAATAATCTCGACAGGTCATCGATTACTCTACTCTTCCTTCGGGAAACCCTGTCGCTGAAGGACGGCGAGCCCTTATTCGGAATATGTGGACTGAGCGCATTAAAGGAGTGAAAAGAAATGTTGAGGTAGGCTATGGGATAGTTCGCTAGGTTTATGATTCTATCATTTTCCACTCATGCATCCATAACCATTTAAACAATCCTCTCGCCTTAGTGGGGGTAAGACGAAAAGGTTGCGGTACTAAGAAGAGTCAAAAGTGAACTGATTAAATTTTCCCATATTTTCACATATTAACATCTGATAGGATCATATCTCCAAATTGATGGACTTTAGGCTCTAACTTGATTTTTTCAATGTAACATTTGATCTTATCATCCATCTCTCTGGGATTGACTTGTTTGGATTTATTTGCATTTATATTGCAAATTATAGCAAAATTTATATTCTTTTCGCTGGAAGTTAAATGGCTATCTGTTTATTTTAGAGTTTAACATTTATTTTGAACTATTTTACTTCTGTTCTGGTGTAGTTTTTCATCTCTCACTTCTTCCTGACACTTAATTGACAGGTGTGGCAAGGCCTATTGGCCGTTAGAGCACTTGTTCTACCACCGACTGAAGATACTGAAACTTGGCTCAAATTTTCTTCTCTTTGTAGAAAAAGTGGACGAATTGGTCAGGCTAGATCTACCTTGATTAAGCTCTTGCAGGTGAGTGGGGTATCTTTACAGCAGTGAAAGAAAAGAGACATGCAGATATTAAGTTGTTTATCATGATCTGACATGCTTGGTATAAACAAGCAGTTTGACCCTGAAACATCTGAAAATGTGGGATACCGTGGTCCTCCGCAAGTAATGCTGGCATACTTGAAGTACCAGTGGTCTCTTGGCGAGGATATTAAGCGAAAAGATGCATTTCTTAGGCTTCAGGTCCAACGACTTTTATTTAAGGAATCATGTGCAATTTTGTCACATGAGTGCCCTTTCTGATTTTGTTGCTGTGTTTTTGACGGGGGCAAAAATATTGTTTTACAGAATTTGGCTGTAGAGCTTTCAAGTGCACCAATTGTTCAGACGACTTCTACAATAGGTCTAACAACCAGTAAAAGTCCCAGTGCTCGACTGCTTGCACGTGTATATCTCACACTTGGTTCCTGGCAGTGGGTGCTTTATCCTGGTTTAGATGAAGCTACTGTAGAAGGTAGTCCTTATTTGTTAGTCCATACTGCCAAGATCTCTTGGGTTATTATGTAATAAGCTCCTTCGCTTGCAGAAATTCTCACTGCATTTGGAAGGGCCACTGAATGTGAACCAAAGTGGGCAAAAGCATGGCATAAATGGGCATTGTTCAATACTGCTGTGATGTCACATTATACCTTAAGAGGTTATTCTGAGGTTGCTGCCCAATTCGTCGTACAAGCAGTAACTGGATATTTTCATTCGATTGCCTGTGGGGCTAATGCAAAAGGTGGCGATGATAGTTTGAAGGTAACAAAGTCAATTTCACTTATAAAGTATTCTACAGATACTGTCTTCAGCAGTTGTTATGTCCTGATGTGATGCGAGATGGCTTTACTTCTGTTCAAGATAGACATCTGATGCAATTTTTCCCTGTAGGGCACTGTGAAGTTGTAACTCTGGATTTATGCAGTTCCTTGATATTGTGCACTGAAGTCATTATTTTGGATGTTAGTGACATTTGTGGTCAGGATCAAGATGAATATTCCACTCTCCTTTTAACTATGACTCGAGTGCTTATCATTGAGAGACAGAGAGAGGATCCCCCGCCCCGCCGCCGCGGGGCCCCCTTGGGGGGGGGGGCGAGAGAGAGAGAGAGAGAGAGAGAGAGTTGTTCTTGATGATTAAAACGAACCTATTAGAAAATTTTGAAGTTGGACACTTCCATGTGCTCTATGTAGCAGTACGGTTTGAAATGATGCCCTTTACGTGCTTTATTTTCGAACGTCCTACCAAATTGCATTTTATCTAGCAGAAAAGTTCTGTGGTGAGGGGGGAGGGGATAGCTTCACTATTGTGCAGCAGTAGTAATGAAACCTCACTTTTCACCCCCATGTGTATAACTGAAAAAATCTCCCTACAGTATGGACGAGTATTAAATGCTGACCAGAAGAGTAAATTGGTAGACTTTCTCCCTGAAACTTTGCTTATAATTTTTAAAGTGGTTGCCCAGTCATATCATTTACTCCCTGTATATATTTGTTGGTTGCATTCATCCTGTTGAAAGCACCTATAAGAATGTCCAAACACACGCTGCCTTTAGGCAGAATACCTTGCATTCTTTTGTGAGCATGTGTGCACAGGTGAATAAATAAATATACAGAAGGAATTATCTCTACTATTGATTTGTTAGTTTAAGTGAGTCCTGTAATGTGGGGGTTTGTAACAAGATGATGCCTTCTACAGTCCTGTGAGATTCTCCACCTAAACAAAGTATATGGGTTCCTTCTAGTATGGCTTCCTGTGTTAAATTTGATGGAGTTAAAAGAAAGTTGTTGAATTGTAAGCACCTCACAAATGGTTTTACTGTTTGAAGATCGTACTTGTTCTTTGTTATAGAGATTACCAAATCAGGATTGTTTTCTCATCATACTACTGCCACGGATGCATAATTTTATTTTACTTCAGGATATACTTCGTCTTCTCACGCTGTGGTTCAACCATGGAGCTACTGTGGAAGTTCAAATGGCCCTGCAGAAAGGACTCAATCTTGTAAAAATCAACACATGGATGGTTGTGCTGCCACAAATAATTGCCAGAATTCATTCAAACAACCAGGCTGTTAGAGAGCTTATCCAATCACTTTTAGTTCGCATTGGACGACGTCATCCACAGGTTTGCATTGAGGCTTCCAAAGCTTGCAGCAAACTCCATCTCTAGTTCTTTTCTGCTTGTGCTCAATGGATCAATGACCTAGAATTCCATTTATTAATCCCTCAATTACATGCTGGATGAAGTTGCCTTGTATTTATCCTTTTAATATGACTAAATAACATATATTTCCCCCTAAGAATGATGTCAGAGGTGATGTGTGCAGTTATGCACTTTGGCTTGGACAGTCACTTGTTTCAATCTCTATGTGTTGTCCTTTGCTGCCACGTGGATCTTCTTTCTGTTGAAGTAATTTAGTTTTTTTACCTAGGCCCTCATGTATCCTCTTCTAGTGGCGTGCAAATCGATAAGCAATTTACGAAGAGCTGCTGCTCAGGAAGTTGTTGATAAAGTACGGCAGCACAGTGGTCCGCTTGTACGCCAGGTAAAATTTGCTTTAACCCTGTAGATTATTGATTTGCAAGTTGTTTGTGCTGATCTCGAAGGTAAACCCTTTTGACAGGCACAACTTGTGTCGACAGAGCTCATCAGGGTTGCAATTCTTTGGCATGAAATGTGGCATGAAGCATTGGAAGAGGCTAGTCGCCTCTATTTTGGGGAGCATAATATTGAAGCAATGCTAAAGGCGCTGGAGCCATTGCACGATTTGCTTGAGGAAGGGGCTAGTAGAAACAATACAACTATCAAAGAGAAGGCATTTATTGAGGTCGCCATCTGAATGTTATCTACAGGATGTTTTTATTTATGTATTTGGTCATGATGATTGCATATGCACATGTGGAAAACTAATCTTTCAACAGCATTGTACTTTTTATGCATCTGCATGACCTGAATATTTTTCATTTCAACTCTTATGTTGATTAGTAGTAGTTAATCTGGACTTTCACAGTCTAATTAGATTTTTCTTCCTTTTGCAATGCAGGCTTACCATGCAGAGTTGATGGAGGCACATGAATGTTGCAAGAAATATAAGAGAACTGGTAAAGATGCTGAGCTTACACAGGTATGAGTCCTCATCCATAAAATGGGCATTCTTCTTTGTCAGATAATGCTCTCTCTTTATTATATTTACTTGCTGATTTGGAGGAATAGTAACATTGGATTTATTGCTGTATGATGGTGTATTTTATTACGGCTATTGCTGATTATTTGCTTTTCATGTAACATCCTGAGAATTTGTCCTAATGAAGTTCTGCATGTTACTTGCATCAGTTTTTGCCTGATTGTTCTCTGGGTTGTTCTTTGGTTTGAAAGTTCTGCTTGATGAAAAGATTACTAAAAGGAATGAAGGGGAGTTTATTCCTTGGATGAAACATGTTGCCTTTTACACATTATCGAGTTGACCGCCTATTCTCTTTCATGGTGATAGCCTCATGTTATCAGACGCATCAAGCACTCAAAGGGTGCGGCGATAATATTGCTTCTTTTTATAGAATCTGTCTGGACATGCCTTCAGATTATTTGTTTTACCTTTTTTTGTTGCGTAAATTGACTAAAATAACATCAAAAGGGTAAAAAATGATAAACGAGTCATAATTATATGATAACGACGACAAACTAGCCTGATTATAGATTGCAGCTATGCTTCTAGTCTTCCAGCAATTGATATTCTGAATGTGGCTTTGTTTACCATCATTTCATAATTTTAAACAGATCATTTCAGTTGTTAATGACCATAGCCTTTAATAGCCTATTAGGAAGAAGCCTTGGGTAACATTAACTCTTTGGGATGTAATAAAAAAATTGCGTGGTCATGTGAATTTGTGTCGTGCCTGCTTGCACAGGACATAATGCCCCTCCCCTAAAGCAGTCTTCCAGATTGGTAGGATTCTTTGCCAAGGCCAGGGCTCAATCAGCTGATTGAATATAACCACTTCCCTAGCCTCCTTTACACTCAGGGTTCTACTGGTCAATTAAGAGTTTATGAATATCAGTATTACCATATGATACTTATAATATGTGCTACTTCCTGACCAGGCGTGGGATCTTTACTATCATGTATTTAGGCGAATAGACAAGCAGCTTCAGAGTCTCACCACCCTGGACCTCCAGGCAAGAAATAGATTCTGTCATTAACATTTGCACTCAATATCATTGCAATTATGTGCTGACCCCTATTTTGTGGATTATCAGTCTGTCTCTCCGGAGTTGTTGGCTTGTTGCAACTTGGAGCTTGCAGTGCCTGGGACATACCGTGCAGGTGAAAAAGAGAGAGCTAATGGATAATTTGTTGTTAAAGGAGAAATAAGTTACTTTAGTTGATACCAACGGGGTGTTTGTTTTCCAGATGAAGAAGTGGTGACAATTGCATCATTTGCTCAGCAGCTGGATGTGATAACCTCCAAGCAGAGGCCTCGAAAGTTAACTATTCATGGGAGTGATGGTGAAGACTACACTTTTCTGCTGAAGGGACATGAAGATCTACGTCAGGATGAACGCGTCATGCAGGTTCATCTTGATTTCCTTCACATTATCCTCTTTTTGGGCCATTATCAGGCATTTGGTGGCTGAGTCACAATCAGGCCCATTGTTTTTGCTCATGCTTTGTGTTACCACTCTCTCTCTGTCAAGTGAATATCTATACATCCTAACAAGTTTCTTCCTCTCAGCTCTTTGGTCTGGTGAACACTTTGTTGGAAAATAATAGAAAAACGGCTGAAAAGGATTGGTCAATCCAAAGATATTCTGTGATTCCATTATCCCCAAATAGTGGATTAATTGGATGGGTCCCAAATTGTGACACTTTACACCAACTGATTCGAGAATATAGAGATGCCAGAAAGGTCGGTTGACTTCTATATTATCTTCTTGTCAGTAAAATTATCACTTTTTATTATGCACTTTCTGTGATCGAGCGGTTTTGTTTGGTCAAAGGGAAGCTGCCTTCATTCAAGAAGTGTTTTATTCTTGTTAACAGATCACTCTGAATCAAGAGCACAAATATATGCTAAGTTTTGCCCCAGACTATGATCATTTGCCCCTGATAGCCAAAGTTGAAGTTTTTGAGTATGCACTACAGAATACAGAAGGAAATGACCTTGCAAGGGTAATCTATTGTTTAACTTTTTTTGGGGAAGAGGAAGTGAAAGGGGGAGGGTTGGAATAATCAGTCTGAAATCTATAACCAATGATTAAGAGTTCATAATGTCCTCTTTGGATTTTGGTAGGTTCTCTGGTTGAAGAGCCGCACTTCTGAGGTTTGGCTGGAGAGGCGGACTAATTACACTCGGAGCTTGGCAGTCATGAGCATGGTATATGCTTTCTGGCATCTCATATGAACAAAAGAGGAAGATGTCTCCTATCTTTTTTCTGATTCTGCAAGAACTGTAATTACTTGCAGTAGCAAATATAATATTATCTCTTAGAATATCCATGGTAAGCACTTAGACATATGGTGTGATATAAAATTAGATGTGCTTACTGTGCAAAGAGTGTGATACACATGTTTCATACATTTATCCTTGTTTTTTCTATTTAACTTCCTTATTTCAAATAGTCTGGCTCTCATCAAATTATTGGTGTCTAACAAGGAGAGAATAACATGTGATTACATGGACAAGAATCATTGGGTTCTCAAATGTAGGCATACATGAACAGGTTTGAATATCTGGTCGAAGTAAGACAACTGATTTTGGATGGCTTCGTATAAGAAACCTTTAGCTTCAGCACATCAGTGGAAAAACAATACACATTTACATTTTTTAATTTGGTAAGACTTGAATTTGCAGAACTTTGCGTTAGATTTACTAATTTTTGGATTTGATTGCAGGTGGGCTACCTTCTCGGCTTAGGTGATCGCCATCCAAGCAACCTTATGTTGCACCGTTACAGGTAATCATGTGAAGCAAGGAACAAGGTTGGATTTTAGTTTCAAAGTATGCTGAATGTCTCTTGTGTCACAGTGGAAAGATCTTACACATTGATTTTGGAGACTGCTTTGAAGCTTCGATGCACCGAGAAAAATTCCCTGAAAAGGTAGAATGCTTTTCTCTGCATCACGCTCTAAGCTAACAAACAAGGCATGATGATGTTAGTTCTGTGCATGAATTAAGTCATTGGGCTAATTATTAGAGTATATTCTGTGATCCAGGTACCTTTCCGCTTGACTAGAATGCTTGTGAAAGCAATGGAGGTTAGTGGCATTGAGGGGAACTTTCGTTCAACTTGCGAAAATGTGATGCAAGTGCTTCGAACGAATAGGGACAGTGTAATGGCAATGATGGAGGTACGCCTTTCAGATTGGTTCCCTTTTTTTTGTTGTCTCTTAACTTTGGGCATGAATTGATGGAATGCATCATTTAAGGCATGGTGATTTGTATGTGGTGAATTATGTATCCAAATATTTGCATGGTGGAAGGGACGGGAATAATTATTTGAGTACTAGGCATTTTTTTCGCTCTTCCTTTCTATCTCTTTAACTAATAGCCATGTGTCTTGAAGTTTGTGATTGCACTGATGTAAAATTTTGCTAATTGTGCTCATGCAGAGATGATAGAACTTCTTCTAAGATCATGGACGATACAACTATTGAAGGAATTTAATTTCTGTTTCATCTGTTTTCAGGCTTTTGTACATGACCCTCTTATTAATTGGCGTCTTTTTCCCCAAGTATCAATGTTTGCTAATACTCACGTCCCACCTGTTGTGAATGCTGAAGAATCTTCTCAAAATAGAGAGCTTCCTCAGCCACAGCGTGGTGCCAGAGAAAGGGAGCTTCTTCAGGTAGACAAATTCAGAAGAGGAAGAGCTTGAAACTTCCATGATTTAATAGATGCTTACATTTTGATATGTTTTGTATAGGCTGTTAATCAACTTGGTGATGCTAACGAGGTGCTAAATGAACGTGCTGTGATGGTCATGGCTCGGATGAGTCATAAGCTTACTGGCCGTGACTTTTCCAGCTCTCCAGTATCCAGCAGCCCTAACCAACATTCCATGGTTCACAGCAATTTATTTTCAGGGGATTCTCGTGAAGATCATGGTTTATCTGTTAAACTTCAAGTTCAAAAGTTGATCATTCAAGCTACATCACATGAAAATTTGTGCCAGAACTATGTTGGGTATGGTGCTGTAATTTCACTTTGTTGGTTTGTGCTGAAACTGTAGCTGTCTTACATGCATGTGCTTTACGCTTCCAAATGTCTCAAGGCTTGTCTTGATTGCTTTTAGGAGTTGAAATGGCTGGATTGGATGTTGGTCTAATTTTCCCTAGTGTATCTAGATTCTTACATGGATTGCACAAAGCTAATTTTCTAAAGATACTCACGTTCGAGGTATAGATTTAAACCTCAGCAAATTGAAGATGATCTGTGGAAAGTGGGTAGCTAGTCCAATTCTAGTTTTGGTGTTCTAGGTTTGGTGGTTGGGTTACATGTATTTTGGCATCGTATAGTTTGTCGTTTTTAAATGTGTTTTTGAGTTTACAAGGGTCATTGCTTCTGCAAAAAATTTTGGAAAATCAAGTTTCCCGGGTTTTGCGTATAGAATAATCTGTCAACCACAAACAAAGCCTTATCCCACTAAGTGGGATTGGCTGAATGAATTCTACTACTCCATTGAGCTTGATGCTTCATTGGGTCCGCTGGAAGTTCTAAATGCTTCATTAGGTCTGCTGGAAGTTCTAAATGCTTCATTAGATATGCTGCAAGTTCTTTGAAGTAGTTTTCCACATCTTTCTAGGTATTTTCCTTCCCCTTCGAACCCATGTGTCCATCCCTTATTCAAGTCTCCTCACTGGGAATTTGGAAGTCTTTGTTCAGCATGGTCAAACCATCTCAAACGACCTTCTCATATCCTAATCTCGATTTCTATCAAGAGATGACTAAAATCATACACTTGCTTATCCTGTTGATCTGAATTGTAGCTAAACTGTAAGAGATATTTTCACATTCTAGTGTTATATCTCATCCTAAAATCCATGTCTTGTGTTTCTCAACTGTTCTAAGAGCAAAGCTATTCTGATGTCTTAATTCTGCCATACCTATACTTGATAAATAATGCTTGGGTGGTCTCAAGAAATGCTCATCTATATGAAGCCTGATATTTTCTTGGTTTGCACCAATAAAAGAGTCCTAAATGAACTCCAATTGCAGAGCAGAGGCTTAGAGGGGCTGCTTGTTTGGTTGTCATGTTTTAGGAGGTGGCATAACATCTTTGGGAGTACACAGCTGTTTTTTTTTTTTTTTTTTTTTTTTTTTGGGGATGCTTAAGGTTGTGAATCTATTGGTTCTTTCTAGACCATTTGATTAAGTTTGTTGTGTTGCTTGAGACTGTTTGTGGCACTGTACTCATGGGCCCATCATAAATTGTCAGACTGACACATGATCCATCTTTGGCTGTGAAATATTCCTCCTCTTCCTTATTTATTTATTTATTTTATTTATTTTTATTCATTTATTTTTTTTAAGTTACAATAGTTCTTAGTCTAATTATCTGTAATCTGCTCGTTACAGGTGGTGTCCTTTCTGGTGAGCTGAAGATAATCATATGTTGTATATATCTAGTGCATAGCTAGGATTTGTCTTGGTACCTCAGAGGTAGCATAATGTATTATACGGTTTATTGTAGTTTTTGTATGGAAACTCATGTTGTATAGATGCAATCTGAATTAATAGGGGACTGAGTACTTGTGCATAGGACCAGCAATATTTTTATGTCAAGAAGCAACTTGTAAAGCGTTGATGTGATGAGAATGTATGATGGAAATCATGAGGGCAACGGCCACAACTTATCTGGGCTGACGAGGCATATGTTGATAGACAAGGGCTATCCTAAGATTATGCACTCATTGTCTAGATGTTGAGCTTTCCCAGTAGGGACACAATGAAGCCATCAGTAAAAGTCCAAGTTGATATGTATATGGAATCAAAACGTACTATATCATTTACGATTAAGAGAAGCAGGGAACAAGTTTGGGTGGGGAAAATTTCTTGCTTTGCTTCACTGATAAGTACAGAGTCTAGTTGCATCACATCAACATTTTCTTAATGGTGTGAACCATGGGATATTGGGGTTTTACTTTTGGGTTTGAGTTATTGCTGTGGTGGTGTCATCGATGTTGATGTTCTTCTTTAAGAGAGGGACTCCATTCGTCCTCATGCTGAGCTGGCACGTGCTGTCCGGCACTTGCACAGAGATGATCTCTTAACTATCTTCCGTGGCTCCGTGCTTGTGACCTTTCAATAATGGGTGAAGCATGCAGTTGAACGATCGTTACTGTCAATGGCCTTCAGTTATGAGGTGTTGGTGGTGGTTGGCTCCTCTAAGGGAACCTTAACAGTGGTAGATTCTGGGACGAAATCTGGGGGATGCTTTCATGTTATGGGAGACTTGTCTTTTACTCCTAGTGTGATAGTCCCGCCCTTAAAATTTTGGTGTAAATTATTATCTGAGGATCATTAACTCAAAAAATATTAGCTAGTATTCCCTTTGTCCCTCTTTAAACTGCATAAAATACTGAAATGTTGGATTGTGACAACTGTGTCAAACATCAAGAAGAAAATGATCCTGTTTTTATTGGAACGAATTAAGAGAACTGTTGAGATGTTACATCAAACGTGATGCTATGAAAGATTGGATTATGTATATTGACGAATATCACTGGACATGACTTTGAAGGTGCATCCTCTGCAACAGAATGAGTCTTGATGCTCCGTTCCAGAGTTAAAAGGTGGTAAACTCCTGAATGCTATCTGAAGCAGATTGGCGGGCACCAGGTACTGGGTCAAACTTACCTGAAAACTTTAAAGTTTTAGGGGGATTAACCTTGGGTTCTTGTTAGCGGCTCGGCAAATGGCATTCTATACCAGTCAGAGATATATGTTAACTGTGCGGATTCCAAGCACCGTCTATTACTGCATGCATAATTTGAACTTGTTTCCCATGGTTCCAGTTCTCTCCTTGCTTTTGCTGGCGCTCAGTAAAAAATCGGTAAACATATGCTCGTAGCCGGGCAACTTACCGTAACCTGCATTGGCATTCAAAAGCTGTTTTATAACCAACCATGACGGTGGAGGAAGCATGCATGTCTTATGAGTAAATTTTCACGAGCTTTTTGTTCACCAAAAGCCACTAAGTTGAGATGAAGATGTGTTTTTCTTTTACTTGCCTGGAAAGTAGTTGATGTCAATGACAAAATACATGTCTCTATTCACCTGCTCCCTTATCAAATCTATGTTGAACAGCTGGAGACCCTGTGGTGAGATGGAAATAATAAAGTTAAAAAGAAGGCTGCACCAGATATAAAAGAGGCGCGACGGCCCTATTGCAATAGTATAGACACGATGAAGCGCAAAATGCATTACCAGCCGGTGGCGGAGCTCTTTTGCAAGCCTCTCCAGTAAGGGTATGGGAGGGAGTTCTGCACGGGAAGCCAAACTTATGAAAAGGTCAGGAAATGGTCTATGCCCACTTATAAGTACGTGTTTTATCGAGAAAGATGACAAAAGATTTAGAGATATAATAGGGTAAGAAATTGTTTGTGGAACATTGAATGAATCATTAACCACAAATGTTTCATAAATAGTTTCACAAACAAAAGAACTTGAAAAGTGTCATGCTGCAATTTCTTGTGTTTGCAGATGCTCTAAGATGAAGTAGACAGCATTTTGCGAAGTTGTAATAGTGAATGAATAAAGAGTGAGAAAAAGGAACTTCTCTCCCATGCCTCTCATGTTTCTTCCTCTGAAAGAAAACTGTGCCTTCCCCAATTTTCACTTACCTAATAGGGCTTCAGAGGACGTTATTAAATAGGTAGTGTCCAATCCGAACTCGTAGATGGAGATGACATAAACAGCATAAATCTGGACGGAATACTAATACTCAGACTTACATTCACTAAAACAATATTTGATAGAACGATTAAACCCACAATTTTCATGGTTTTCTGGCCCCGGCAAAAGAACACCTAGAAACTGACTCGAAAATTTTCACTCATCAAGATATACCTAAAACAAAGCTGTTCGATATCTCTTACCAGCAACACCAGGGTCGAGATCAGCATCTTCCGCAGAAGACGCAGCAGAGGAAACCCTTGGGAATGGAAACACCCCAGTGACTTTAGAAAGTTCCCGCCTGCTGATATTTGGGAGAGAGAAACGCCTAACAACCTTTACAAAATCGCCAATAACATATACCTTAAAGAGAACACCACCTTCAGCAAACAAAGCACAAGTTGTCACACAGTTAATTTTCGTGATGTGATTGTCAGGCTATCTAGGAACAGATACCCCAACAACATAAAAGAAGAGTTATACCGTGATTGACAAACTCTTGCAAAACAAGAGGAGGCTCAAGCTCTACAAGGGAGGACCGATCATAAGCCAGAAACAGTTCATGGGACTTGGAGCTTCCATCCACCACTAGTGGCTTGGCAACTGAAACAGCAACAACCAAGAAAACTTAGTAACTAAGCCTCAGTAACAGAGAACTCACTTTGACTCTCAGCAAGTGTTATTATTGTTTAATCCTGACACACTCAGTGCATGAAAAGTACGAAAATCGCCTATGCCTCCGCGCTTGCTCACATGCAACTCTCTGTGTGCTAAGTCATTGGTCCCAGGAATTTAGGGGGAGTTCTTTCGAGACATTGTCAATGCTATAACGCGAAATTCCCTAAATCTGGAAGTCACGCAAGTTTTGGAGGAGATAAGGCGTTGGAGGAAATGCAAGTTCTATTCCATCAGGTGTCAGAATGACCTTCAAACCACAACGTACCTAGTGGTAAACATAGTCCAGCTTCAGCAACTTGACACGGGATGGATTGAGAATCTTCTCTTATGACCAATTGCTTTGGAATTTCTACTGTGCCTACAAGAAAATTTTTTTTTTTTTAGAAAAAGGAGTCAGTAGACATTATGCCATCTAGTTCCAAAACAGGAGATTTCCATTTAAGCTAATGCACTTCTCGCAAACTACGAACTTAAAAAAAAAAAAAAAAAAAAAGAATTACCACCAGAGCAGTCATGCAAGTTTAGATCTGCAACATCCTGGAGCATGGATTGGCGATCGCGTAAATGTTCAATAGCATCAGGAGGATCAACTACAGCTACTTCTGGATGTTTTCCCTGGTAGTCCTTCAAAAAGGATAGATATCAACCATGTCAACTCTGGCAGGCTAAGTAAAGTATCAGAGGAACTTGCTTACACTAGGAAGCTCAGAAAAGAGATTAAAGGTCCATCCAATTGTTGTACCGGGGTCAAACCTATTTGTACCAGATGTTAATTAAGAATGGAATCTAAAAAAGCACAGAGCTTCTCTGACTGTTCAATGATCAAACCGTTCTAATCCCTCAGAAGATTAAGCCACATAATCCAAAAAATACCTCTCAAAACCAACAGTGAAACTCCTGGAAATGAGTCTACTTGGATGGCAGAAACAAAAGCCTCAAACTCTATTGAGGAGGGCTTCCATCATTCACAATCTTATCCTTAAATTCTGAGAGAGTAGACAACAAAGTCCAGTGCAAATTATACTTCGAAGGGGCCAAAAAGCATTGAATTTTCTGGAAGCCCCAATTTTTCCGGCATGCAAATAAGCTAGATAGAGATTTGGTCTGACTAAAAAGCAAAGAAAGCAGTTCATGTGCTAAGGTCAGTGGATACTAAAACTTAGAAGTTCTTTGGGTCTCACTTTTGTCCCCAGGCCTCTGCTTTTGGCTTTTAATACAAGTATCAAGATTTCTTACAACCAAAAGTTGCTGCTTCTACAGAAAGAAATATAGAAACTTAGGGAGTGAATTTTTACGGCCATTGACCCAAGAATTTCCCATGAGATTGCATTCTCGAGGAACAGATTTCAACCATCTGATAACGGTTATTAGAAGATAAGCAAGCAATCTACAAATTGTCTCAGAAGAATATTTTCTCAAAGGTCAAGAGTTTTCAGGTTCTAATCATTTATTCACAATGGAATAATATGAAATTTCGAGTAATCTCATGGAACAGTAGGAGAGGCACTTGTCAGAGTCTAATTCTATAATTCTTGTTCAATGATTTGAGAAGATAAAACACGCGGTACATTGCCGAGAAGGACGGACCTCAATGATCTTGAACCATTCCTTTCCTGATATCTGGAAGGAACACAGGCTAGTCAGTTGCTTAACAGCAGTACGAAATGTACAGAGCTTTTCAGTTAGTCCGCAAGTTGACCTGTGCATGAAATATCAACTAACCTTGTGCAAAACAACATTGAATGGACCTTGGTCTGCTAGGGGCCTGCTGAGATCGATGGCAACGAACAGTATCCCCTTGTTTCTGCATAAAAAAAAACGTTATCTGACGGTCGACCATTATAGTTTCAAATGAACGCTTCTCATCCTAGAAACAGTGAATTTCTAGAGACTCTTAAATTTGACATCTTCCATTTTCTAACTCAATAGCGCTTAATAAAGATCACTTTCCCGACTTTGAAAAGCATATGCTATGCAATCTTTCCACCAGACAAAGCCAAGTCTTATCGAAACTGCTGATACTTTCAATTTTTATTTTCTTGTTTCAATTTTTCGTCCTTCCGATGAAAGCTAAACGAACTGATCTATCCAATCCAAGCATGGGATGCAAAGCCGAGAAGGAACCGGGAGTGATTACATGCTGTAGACTACTGATAATCTGTTATTTTCTTTTACATACACCATGACACCGACACGATAATAAACAAACATGACATTTCTTCAGGCTGGACTTGTATGAAATTACTGAAAGTGCAGCTGACGGTCATCCAGCAATTAAGCCAGGGATTTGGACAACTTTTTTTTTTTTAATAAGATGAGCATGGTAGCTCCAGGGACACACAGGTAAATAAACACCCAGACAGGCGCGAAACCAGAGTCGGAAGATTACGACCAAAAGCATGCCAAAAAAAGATTACCAAATATTTTTTTTTTTTGGGTCAAAACCAAATATTGACTTTAAATCCGATGGCGTTGGACTCATCCGAAAGGTATATATTTCGGGATATTCCTCGGAAACAGTTGGCAAAGAACAACGAAGGTACCATGGTGATTTGATAATAAGTCAAGCAAAAGACAGTTGGATCAATCCGGGAAAGCGAACGCTGCCTACCCAATAAGTACCCGCAACTGTAGCAGGAAATGCCAAGAAGAGACCAGGAAGAAACCAGAAACATTTCACCCAAACTTAGCAAATCCCCCATACGAAGTCAGGTAACCAGAACCATCGACTTTTCACAGATTTTTGGGGCCTTCTTGCTTCAAGAACTTGCTATCTAAGCACTCATGGAACCTAAAAACGAAAAGTTTTCACGGAAAGTTTTCACGTGATCTGCACACGCGTGTACCGACAGCGAGAATACCCACCTCGCGAGCCCTTCGAGCTTCGGTTGCATGAAACTCTTCTTCTTCTTGGAAGTCAGCGCGTAGCCCACTACCACCTTGTAATCGACGTCGAGTGAGCTCGGACAGATGCGTGGACTCACTGGTGTCTCCTTCTCTTCCTCGTCTTCGCTGGAAGTCTCCCCACTCAACCTCATGCCCACCGTCGAATGCAGTATCCCCGCCCGAAACCTAAATGCAAATGAAGGACCAAGATTTTGGCCTCCGTGCCAGCTCCTGGATCCCTGAGGCCAACCCAGATCGTTCTTTCTCGAGCTTTTTATTGGGTTCCCTCGGTCTCCACCAAGGAGCTCTCCAATCTATCTAGATGTGCAAGAATTGCATCACGGAGAGAGAGAGAGAGAGAGAGAGGGAGGGAGGGAGTTTGCATGTAACCTCGTCGTATATAAACCCCCGGGGGGGGGGAGGAGGGGGGTTAGGTTGAGGCGAAGGAAGGCATTTTACAGCGGAGTTGAAATGCATTGCGGTGGGGAATATTCACTCTCCAGAAGAGAAAGGTCCGGTTTTGACTGTGGTTTTGAGAAATAATAGAAAGAAGATATTATCATTTTTTTTTGGTAAGTTTGTAATAATAACCAGGGTCGATCAAAAAGATTAATCGGACCGCCCAAAAATATTTAAAAAGATTAGGCAGCTCAATCTCCTATCTTGTCCCTACATTTCTGGTATTTCACTAATTGTTTAATGATATCCCACAAGATTATTTAATTAATCTGATCCATATCTTTTTTTTTTTTATAAGAACTTCTCGTTCATTATGCTAATTAATTAGGCATCTGCATAAATTCATGATTCCAAATCTCTTTACCTATTCTCCTTTCGGCACTTCAATCCTAATAGCTAGTGAATTCCGCTAAACTATAACATTTTAATCTCCTTTTGACCAAAAAAAAAAACAATTCTCCTTTATTTGAACTTCTTTTTGTAAAGATGTATATAAGATATAAAGTATCCAAATATTTTAAAATTAAAATACGCGATATCTAAACATAATTATCTATGTACGGATTCGTCTATCTATAAGATATCTATTAAATAACTAATCTAGAACAATTTGGGAAGAATATTAAGGATTGGAATCTCTTACGACAAGAGATCCTCTCTTTATTTTATGTAGTAGTACGGATTTCGTTTGGTAAGATTTTCTAGTGATAATAAAAGAATCCGACGCGATTGTTTTGCTACTTCGGTATCTCTCTTATTGCGTCCTTGTATGTGGAAAAAAAAAAGGATACATTCACAAGTATAGCTCACCAACCAAAGATTATATTGTATTCCAAGATTGACTTAATTTCCGAAGGAAAAGACACGATGATAACATGGTTGACTTCCATGTGTTTAAGTCGTCGATGTTTCTAATCCTGAAATTACGCAATGTCCCTTTCAATCCTTCATAAATTTAGGATACCGAAGTACGAATCGCGCTCTGACCAAAAAAAAAAAAAAAGTACGAATCACGTCAAATTTAGCCCATTTGAATATATGAAGTAGGCGGTAACTTCGGACGACAAAATCATTAGTCTTTTCGGTTTGAGAATATGCTCAGAATCATGCCTCGATTGATTCTTGGATTATCCTTGACATGGTCATTTTGATATGTTACTGTTTTCCTCCACGACCTCGCCAAGAAACCTATTGACTGGTGTTCTTCGTTACTTTATCACTCCCCGGACAACACAAAGTCTATCAACAAAAGAATACAATCATGTCATTTTTACATTAAGTATTTTGAATATCGCAAGGGGCACGACAAGTTCCATTGGTCATTTTCATATTTTACCGTTTTTGTAGATGACCTCGTCGAGAAATCTATCGAAGTAATCATTTTTATTTGGAGTGTTTTCTATCACTTTACCACTCCCAAGACAACGTAAAGTCTTCCAACAAAAGAATACAATTATGTCATTTTTACGTTGTGTTTTGAATATTGCAAATAGCAAGTTCCATTGGTCATTTTGATATTTTACTTTTTTTCTCAATGACCTCGTTGAGAAATTTATTGAAGTAATCATTCTTATATCGAGTGTTTTTTTTTATTACTTCATCAACATAAAGTCTTCCAACAAAAAAAAATTACAATTATGCCATTTTACATCAAGTGTTTTGAATATTGCAAGTGGCACAACAAGTTGCATCGGTCCATCAAAAGATGACAGAAGCTACAATCATGTTTGGGGTGCAACAATGGAAGGCAAGAAACATGTAGCACGTGATCCACAGGTTTCTCGTTTCTACATTGATTTAAATTGCATTGTAAAGTTTTCAAGTTGACACGTTTTATCAATTTTGGTTATTTGCACACGTGCTTGAGATGACAATTTATGCCTCATGTATTGAAGTATTGTTTAGTGAGATGGTACCCCAGTTCGTTGGCTGATAAAATTTAGTGGGTGACATGACAATGTTTCAAAAGTAACTAAATTTCGAGTCTTGATGAATGAAAATTGACCACAACCTACATGTCCATTGCCCCAAAGTGAGGGATGTTGTATCGAGTCAAGTGAGAGAATCACTTTTCAATTGAATTAAGAATATAAATCTTTTTCTTTATTTGGCATCTTTAATAGGCACTAAGTCAATTCTTAACTACACAGTAAAATATTTTCTAGAAGGACAATACTCCAAAATGTATGAGATGAGACATACTAAAAATTATGTAACGAAACAATTCGCTCCATGTCTAAAGCTATGCATAATGAAAGATGAAGAAAACGATAAAAACATAAACAACGATGTTTTTCTCCAATAAGTGAAGTTTGTCTCGCAGTTCAAGGCAAAAGAGGGCATTGTCCCGGAAAAAGATAATTAAAACAGTGCATAAAGACAAGTTGGAGAGAAAAGGAATGCTTTTTATTAAAGCAAAAAGAGAGAGAGACACACACAGAAGAAGGGAGCGGAAAAGAAATATAGGAAAAAAAAAAAAGAGAGGAGAAAATCCACATTTTGCAAAACCAAACCTAATTAATGAGTTGCAAAATATGAAAGCGACTCAAAAATCATTCACATGCATCTTGGTATGATTTGTGAGTAATGAAGACAGAGCACATGCATACACATTAGTCCTTGGAGAAACATATAAAAGAAAGTATCGAATGAATTACCGGTTGACATGGGATGGGGGGGTATACACCGTTGGAAGACACCAACCCAGCTCTACAAGATCCGGAAGAAGGAAGTAGAAATGCCACATTGCCGCTCGATCCGAACGTGTCTGAGCACGTATTTCCAGGACAGATACGGTCTGTTCAGAGATCTTGTAGTGACCTCCAGCTGGCTTAGATTTGGTGGACCCTTCATACTACTAATAGAATATGCCTTCCATGCGCGTGCATATTCCTTGGGTCCTCCCCTTCGTTTTATTTCCTGGTTTTGCGAGCGTCCATTTTCTTCTCCAATCCCAACTTTTGACAAGACAATGTTGCCTTCGAGGAATACGAGGTTGTCCTGCCTTGCCCTCCACGAAATGCCAGGTGCCTGGGCATCGCGGACATTTTATCAGAATGGGATTCTTCCATCTTGTTATTCTCGTTAAAATAAGGTTTGATACAGTGGGTAAAATATTCGTCTTTGCAAGAATCCGTTCCACCACGATAATATAACCTACTAAACAATACGCGGCGGTATCGCATCACAGTTCACAGACCACCCAAGTTGGATTTTTTCTTCAGGCTTTGAAGCGAGAAAGGCTGTCCCTTTGGGTCAGGAAAACTTGGGGACCATCTGACGCGAGACCACGACAGAACATCCGATTTGAGATCTGTTCTTTGTCTTGTAGTCTCATGTCCGTGTCCGTACAACAGAACACTGGAGAAAATGGAGCTGACCCGTGATTGCTATTGGTTTACACAAGAGAAAGAAACGACTCAGAGAGATCATGGAGATTCAGCTTCTGCGAAGTTAAGAGGTCGAAGACAAAGCGGACATTTGGCCACGCTAATGCTGGCGAAGAATGGTGGTTGACCGTTAAGGTTGGAAGACCCTTTGAAAGTTCCCACCGCCAGTGAACTACTCCGTCCTTTGAACCCATCTTTATTTTATTTCTTTAATGCATTTATTTAATGCTAAACCAACGGCAGCAGCAGCTGTACCAGAATTTGCAACAAAGTTGGTTTCTTTGACCGTTTGTGGTCTCCTTCTTGCTTTTAATAATTGGTACTCTCTCAAAGAAATCGGAACCTCGTTGGTATCTTCACTCTTTCTTCATTATAAAGTCCAGATCTTGACGGACTCTACGATTTCAAAGCCTTAATCTGTCTCTACTCGATTCATTTTCCGCCAGTGCTTGTCCAAGAGTTCACAGAAAGCTGATTCCTGAGCTTGGTCCCCAGGTTTTCATCTGCAAGTAAGCGATAATAATCGATCGTGAGAAACATGGCAGTCGCAGGGGAATTAACTGTTCCTTGTGGTCAGATCAGTTCAAAGATCCCGACTTTCAATTTCAAGAGCCACATTTCTGGTGTGCCCATGATTTATTGCTCTGGAGGGAAACTGAAGAGTAGGATTTCTACTGGAGTTAGAGCAGTCTTGCAAGTGGGAGTGGAAGCAGGTGAGAGTGTGGGCAAGGTTGAGGGTGCTTTAGGGTTTGATGTGGTGTCAGAGGAAGAGTTGAGGGAGAAAGGGTTTCTGGGGATGAGGAAGACAAAGCTCGTGTGCACTATTGGCCCTGCTTGTTCCTCCTTGGAGGATTTGAAGAGGTTGGCATTAGGAGGGATGAATGTGGCGAGGCTCAACATGTGTCACAACTCGAGGAAGTGGCATTTGGATGTGATTAGTAAGATCAAGAAGTTGAATGAAGAAAAGGGATTTTGTGTTTCGGTCATGATTGATACCGAGGGCAGTCAGATTCATGTCGTTGATCATGGTGCTCCTTCCTCTGTCAAAGTAGAGGTCAGTGTGCGACCAAGGGATCACTTAATGCTTCATAGTTTAGGAAGTGTCGATAGTTCTGGACTTCTCTTTTGCGAAATTTTGTCTGGTCTGGTCTGCATTTATGTTTAAGCTTCATCTTAATGGAAGATACATTAATTTGCTTACTCCTATTCTCATGTGGCTTTGTTTTGCTATGAGAAAATTAGGAAGGATCAATCTGGTTATTTACTACGAAAAAGTTTGAGGGTTCCCGCCCTTTCACTGTCCAAGCAAACCACTCCGGTTTTTCTGAAGGTACGACTTACTGCAAAGACAATAGATTCTTTTAATGTTATTGACATATTTTGATGTCTAACCATCCCTCTTTATGTTAAATGTGCAGGTATCGAGGTTGGTGATGAGCTCGTTATTGATGGAGGCATGGCAAGTTTTGAAGTCATTGAAAAGATTGGGAATGATTTGAAGTGCAAGTGCACAGATTCTGGTTTGTTTCTACCTTGCGCAAAGTTCAGCTTTTGGAGAGATGGGAAGCTTGTTGAGAGGAATTACAAATTGCCTACTCTGTCTAGAAAGGTGGATTTCATAATCCTGGTTTCTTGTTTATATTCCTCAGACATTACTGCTTTCGGTAGTTCTTTGACACTTCCAATGACTTGTTCTTGCTTCAATGTGGACATTCAGTGTGGTGTTCATTCATTGCTGGGTCATTGAATTTTATAGTCGACCATAAGAAAACATGAGAAAAGGAGAAATCCTAGATCCACATGCATTTCCATTTGTGCTAAAATTTGCAAGAAATAAGGGATGAAAGTTGGTTCTGGCAAATCATTAATAGACCTAAACCTCGCAGCTTCATTTATAAAATCTTGCTGCTGCCCCTAAATTCCTTTCTTCTGAAGTAGGCGATTCATAATATTGTAAGTTGAAGAGTTATCCACAGGTTACACATACTATCTCATTATTTCTATTGCATGGTATGGGGCTTAAGACTTACCACATGCCTTCAGCGCTTCAAAGTAATGTATTGATGCTGTTACCATCTAAATCATTGATACCTTCACATTTGATGGAAACAGTGGTGAATATAGAAGTGAGAAGCGGGCTTTGTTTTACAAGGATGGATACGAAAAAGGACTCCTCTGCTGGGAAGTATATTACTGGAGATGAGAGGATTATCAAGCTGGTGTTCTCTCTTCTTGATTCCCATTAATTTAACAACAGAGTACATATGTCAGAAATTCTAATTTGATGCTCCTTGGTCCTCTCATTGTCATTAAATAATCTGATTGGTGTCCGTAGATGGAGAAATTGCACTGCAAGCCTACAATTGATGATTTCAAATACAAAAAGATCCACGAATTCCTTTCAAGTTTGTTACTTCACCGTCTTATATGTTGATTTGCAGGACTGGGCTGACATAAACTTTGGAATTGCTGAAGGTGTAGACTTCATTGCAATGTCATTTGTAAATGATGCTGATGCTGTCCGCAACCTTAAGGATTACATTTCCACCAAATCATCCAAGTAAGTTGAAGTGGTGCATGAAGTACGCAAGAAAGGAAGTCCTCTAGTTTCCTTTCATACTGTCGTGTGTAACCACTAGATATTGGAATCTACAACATAAATTCTTTCTTTTGTACCAGATCAATTAGAGTTTTGGCAAAGATAGAGAGCCTAGAATCTCTTCAGAAATTGGGGGAGATTGTTGAAGCCTCCGATGGTCTCATGATTGCTCGGGGTGATCTTGGCGTGGAAATCCCACTGGAGGAGATTCCGGCAGTCCAAGAGGAAATAACTTATGTCTGCAGGCAAATGAATAAGCCTGTGATTGTAGCTTCGCAACTTCTTGAGTCCATGGTTGAATTTCCCACTCCAACCCGTGCCGAGGTACTATTACGAGGAATGAATTTTGTCATATAGACAGGCCAATTACATTCACGGAGAGGGATATATCTAGTTATTAGCAGATTTTTACTCTTAGTTGCGTACGTCTGTTCTGTGCAGATTTACTGCACTTGTCCTCTTTCTTCTTCCCCCATCCATTCTGAAAAACCCATAAATTCTCTTGGTAATAGAACAATAATGAAATATTCAGCTGAATTGGCTAAAGTATATTGCTAGTTGCCTGTTATTTCATCCTATGGTCTAAGTCATTGATTAGATGCTCGGATCATAAGGTTGCAGATGTGTCTGAAGCAGTTAGACAGTATGCCGATGCTTTGATGTTATCTGGTGAATCTGCGATAGGATTGCATGGACAGAAAGCTCTTTCTGTCTTGCGCATGGCTAGCAATCGGATGGAAACGTGGAGCCGGCAGGAGAACCGACAGAGCATGCTCCATCATCGTAAACTAGGAGTGTCATTGCCTGACCGTATTGCTGAGCAAATTTGTGATTGTGCTGCTGAAATGGGTAATATTCCTTTTTCTTCAGCATTCTAATATTCTTACATGTATGTTTAATCATAATGCAAGATATCTCATATATACCCCCCAACCAGCATTAGATACTCCACTATAATATGCTTTGCTTTTGAAGCACCATTAGACTAGCAGTTGGTGATTATATTGGGAGCCAAGAATCAAGTACCTTCTGTTAAAATTTTGGATGAAAATTGTGATGCATTTCGTGCCGTTTAGCCAGGTAGACTTGTTTGGTACACCCCAGGCTCTCAGGTTATGGTCCGAAAAATAACCGAATCCCAGACACTCTGTATAATTTATCCGAGTACACACAAATTTTAGTTCGTCACATTTGCTTCAAGTTAAGTTATGATGTATTATTGGACAGATCAGTCGTACTGGTTGAAATTAACATGGATTTTGTGCGCTTATTTATTCACTTCGCAGCTAACAACCTCGGCGTCGATGCCATTTTTGTGTACACAAAACATGGACAAATGGCATCTCTTCTTTCACGGAACCGTCCGTGCTCTCCCATATTTGCGTTCACGAATGACAGAAGCACCAGGATGGCTCTCAATTTGCAGTGGGGAGTTATTCCCCTCTTTGTCGACTTGACAGATGACATGGAAGCTAACATCGCAAAGTCCATCGATCTGATGAAGGCAGAAGGATTGGTGAGGGAGGGGGACGCTGTGCTGGTGGTCTCGGACATCACTCCCACCGCTGCACGCTCTACTGCTTTCCAATCAATCCAGGTGAAGACCATTTCTTAAGCACTCAAGAACCACACAATAAGTCCGTATATCAAGTGCAGCAGAAATCTTCTTTACACGATGCCGTTCATGTATTACCCGTTGCTATTGGATAATGCGTGACTGCTTTTTGAACTTTTAGAGGATTTATAAAAACCTCACTTTTGTGGTCTGATGCAACGCCCTCAGGCTCAATCTTGCATCGTTAACTAGTGACCCAATATAATCAGGCTTGCCCAAAAGTTGGCTAGTTCAAAGTTTTGATCACTTGCTGTCTGTATGCGCGACAAGAGGAACGCAAAGGATAAGCATACTCTTACTGAACCTGGACCGCTTAAGTAGCATAAGTGCAACACTAATCAGGAGCTTGCTTATGCCTCTGCTCAAAAGCAATTGTACCTGAAATGCTATGCATCTTGAACAGGGAGTGTAGATAACCTATCCACATACGTCTGAAGCTAACGATATTGGAGAACTTTGACGAGGTAAAACAATCAATGTCGATCGAGAGAGAGAGAGAGAGTTAGTTTCGGACTGGAGAAGGCAAGGAGAAATGGAAGAACAAGAGGGAAATCCGATACAGATGTATCAAGTACGCAGATACAATGTTAAAGTCATTGCAAAACTCCACATCCTCCTTGTCACATTTGCAACCCAAAAGGCGTGCAAGAAAGGGGTTGAAGAGTTCCGTACGTGCATGGGCCGTCACGTGGACTAGGATGGAGGTAATAGAGGCAAGCCATTTTCTTGTTCAGGAGAGACTCTTTTGGCGCATGTTTAATGAACCAATTTGGACTTTCCGCTTCTTTCCTATGCAACGACGTTTTCGACAGTAATCTTTCACGGAATCCTTTCATCGGAAATTTGTCCGAATAATCACTTCGAGTTTCGAACGTCCGTTCTTATTCATTGCAAATCCATTTCATGCCAATAACAATTATAATTAAAAAAAAAAAAAACGATAATTTCTCCATCTGACGCCAAACATCAAAATGTGACCGCCCTTCTGCGGAAGCGCAGTCACGTACCCACAGCCACAAAACAAAGCCGCGCACGTTAGTCCATGCCCCGGCCCCACTCGCTAAGTTGCGCTCCCCTGATTGAGAACAGAGGAGAGCCACCACCCTCCCCTGCGTTTTGTCACCACCGGATACTTTGTCCCTCTGGAGAGAAGGCAAAGCGCTCCACGCTTGCCGCTGCTTTCTTCTACGCAACTCGATTCTCTCGTTGTTCACATGCGAGCATGAAATTCTTCCTTCCGCTGATGCAGATTGTCTGAAAACAGAGAGAGAACTGAACAGAGTCTCTGTGGCTGATGGCTTCGCTGCAAATTGCGAAACCCGCTTTCGCTTCGGCCCCTGTCCCCCGATCGGAGTTTAGCGGGCGCCCGAGGTGGTTTAGGGAATCGGAACATAGAAGGAGGAATTTGAGATTGGCGAATTGTGGGTACTCGTGGGATGGTTTCAAACGGAGGTCTTTTGTCTCTTGTAGAGTCCAGGAAGGCGGCGACGGGAAGGGCAATGGAAATGGCAAGTTCCCTCCTTTTTTTCCCTTTTCGTCATCTGTTTCTCGCGTTGAAAGATGCTTCCTTTCGTTTCTGGGCGGTTTCCTCGCGCGGCTTGATTCTTGGGTTGCCTGTGCTCATTCTTGTTTGTTTGATGTTTTGCGTTTTATGGGTATGCTCTGCAATTTCATCTTTCAAGCTACACTCACGAGACATGCATCTCGAGCGTGACGAGATTACCCCGTTGGATGAATTGAGACTATATGGGACAAATTCTTTGTTGCATGTTTTTTTATTTCATCTGAGAAGTTCTGTTTGCTTTCTTGCTTTGCAAGTGCAGTCTCTCTCCTGAAAACTGCATGTTGTGTGCGTTAGAAGGAGCCACTGCTGGTACAGCGTCCCACAATGGTTGATGATTTTGAGCCGACTCAATCTTGTAGTCTTCGGGGGATGCGTGAACCTGGATGCGAGTGGTGCTGGTGATAACTAGTTCTTGAGTGGATTCATTTGTTGGAATTAGTTTTATTTGAATGGTGCAGTGCCCTTTTGGCAGCTCATTTGTGGATCTTAAAAAATTTGCTTGCTGAATCAGAGTCTAGGAGCAAAAGGGGTCTTGGTTACTCAGATTAAGCAGGATTTCTTGTCACCACTGCTAATAGATGGAAATTGAGGAACTCTCTTGGGATTTATTGAGTTCCCCCCTTGTCCAAAAAGAAAAAGGAGAGAGAACAGGGGTGTTGTGGGGAGAGAGGAGAGGAGAGGAGAGATTTCGTTGCCCACCATTTACTTTCTGAAGCTCGTAAAAGACATCTGGAGATCAAGGTTTCCTTCTTTAATCTTGTCAGTGAAGCCTGATTGTGAATTTGTGATGCCTCAGTGAGATGCGTTGATTCCTGACCAGTACTAATCCTCTACACATTACCTTTTCTTAGTTTAAAATTAGTATGAATGTGTAAGAGTTGAGCTGTTCCAATTCTTTATAGTGACATCATAAAATTACTGCAGGTGAAGAACCTCCTGAATCGTTGTTTATGAAAGAATTAAAAAGGAGGGGCATGACTCCCACTTCATTGCTTGAGGACACAAAAAAGAGCACCTACGACAATGAATTAGAAGAAGAGAGGGGTTTCTCAAAAAGAAATGCTGTCTCTACCGAACCAGGAAATAATTTAACCAACCAAAGGGAGCAGTCCATGGCATTGAACAGTGAGGGCCTTGAGGTTGGCATATTCAAGCTTTTATTTTTCCTTTTTGTTATCAAGTTCCAACTTTTATAGCTCAAAGCTTAAAAAATAAGTTTCAACTGTTTTTCTCCCCCTTGTTCTGGCTGATGCGAAGTGCATTCAAGAAACTGAAATTATATATTTCTTCTTGGCAGGGACTGATTCCACGGGCTAAACTTCTGTTAACACTTGGGGGGACTTTCTTCTTGGCATTTTGGCCACTGATACTTATTACTGTGGCATCCTTTTCTGCTCTGTACCTCGTAAACTACCTTTCTTGGCCTTCCTGCTGTACATGTGACTTCCGTTAGATTGCCGCTGACCAGACACTTACTACACTATTGTTAGTGCCTAACATTATAGCACCTTGCCAAACACTTATTATGCTACTGGTATCCAATCCTGTGGATTTTTAATTTGCCGACTTGTCGGTGCCTAACATCGTAGTAATTTAAGCACATTTGATGTTCTGATATGTAAGTCCATGAATAATATTCTAAATCTCACCTGTTGAAATTGATTAACGCCTAGGGCATTGTCTCAGTCTAGAAATGCTGTGGCACTTGCATTTGTTCTAATCGCCAGGAAAGTATGATGTAACACCTTTCAACATGAAATGAATGGTGACTTGCTCTATCATTTGCAATCTTTTCCTGTCCTTTCGATGATTATATCGATGTACATATATGTGCATAGTACAAAGGTATGGACTCAATAATGTCGTAGCATCATTTGAACTCCGCAGCATTTGCTCAGGCTTATTTCTATTCGATTTTCTGTCTACTGCTGTCTCTTCGGAACTCTTGACTGCGTTTTGATTTGGAAGCACTTTGCTGATTCCATGATCTAAATGGTAATACCCTTCTGTTTATTTGACAGTATTTTGGACCGACTTTTGTCCACGACGGAAGTGATGTGCAATCGTCACCACCCCAGTACATTGATCCATATGCGCTTCTCGAAGACGAAAGAATATCCCAAACAGCTCCTCGAGTTAATTGAAGCAGAAAATGTCACCACTCAAGCCAATTCATTGAAGATCTCTGTTGCAACCAGCTACGCTGGCTTATGTTTATCTCCCTGTAAATCCTTAAATCAGCTAGAACCTTCGTTGTTCTTTTGTTGGTTGCCGGTTGGCTTGTTATCTTCATGCAATTGCTTGAAAGATGTAATTGCTACTCATACCACTGTGTTCAATTGGATATATGTTCCGAATGAAGCAGTTTGCGGAGGCTGTTTATTGTAAATACGTATTCTTAATCATCTAAATGTGCAATGGCAGCACCATCGGTCTCTGATGCCTTGATTTCGGCCGTGAGCTCAAGCTATACATACATGGTAATGCTAATTATAATCTATCAGGTTAATCATATGACATGAATAATAGGATGCAATCAAGTAACTCTTAAAATGATCTGTACGTGTACATTGTCTAGTTCGAATTGAACGGACCTCGTGAATAAGCCAGAACGCAGGCCCTTCTATCATCACCTGTCAACGCAATAGTGACATCAAGTCAGCTCTAATTGACTTCATGGCTGGGAAAGGAAATCATTTTATCTACTTTATTCTGCCAAGAGAACCTCTAGTCAACTTTATTGGAACATGAAAGTGGGTCTCAGGAACACTTCATGTGCAAAGGATAACTCGGGATTGGCAGCATGGAAAGCGAGACTCCAGTAAAACTTCAACCTTTGTCAAAGTTCAATCAAATCTTCATCCTAGTTATATACCCTCCTCATCTTCCTAAGTGCTAAGCACCCAATTCTGTCTTTACAGCAACCATTTCATATAGCTCCAGTGCCACAAATCTCAGCAGCCATTGCGCCACGGTCATGCAAATCTATGCAGATCTTTACTCGCGTCAGCAATTATATTCCCCCAGGACGAAGTGGCGGCGTGAAAAGAGGAGGAACCCCGAGACCGAGTAAAAGCGATCATAATTGCATCCTATTATACTTCCTAAAACCACAAGGCTCCCAGTCTGATCCTAAAAGAGCAAAGGCTGTCCAGTTGCGAAGGCATCTCCGACCAACCACTCTCCCTCTTCCCTTCTTCTTCGCCTCCCACAACCTCGCGAAACGCTGCTTCCAATTGATCATCCCTCAGCCTTCTGTCTTCTTCTTAAACTCATCCACGCACTTCTGCTTCCACAGGTCATTGTCGGATGTCAAAGACCGAAGTTCCGAACACACACACCCTACCCTTGCAAGGTCAATGCCAGAGAGCGATTCGAAAATCTTGAGCTTCAGTTCCGTGAGAAGGCCTGGGAAACAAGATGGGAGCGGCAAACCAGCCCTTTTGGTTAAGTCTATTAACAGTGGCAATGCCAAGCCATCTTTCACAATTATACGAACTCGAAAAACCACCATCCTCTTCCACATCGTTGCCTACGCCTTTCGCCCGCATCGACCTTATGGAAGGAGCAAAACTGCGGTGATCCAAACAGAGCCTACGCAATCCCAACTTGGCTTTAAGCAGACATCCGTAGACAACAATAAATTGACCTAGGCTCTGAAACTTCACAAGCAAACTCTCAGGCACATTCAGACTCTGGTTCCTAGCCACAAGCAGCTCAGGCAGACTGTACCGCAGCGACGTTGACTGACATTGATCAGAGAGATGGAATCGGACACCAGGCATTCCAGTCTGACAGAAAGTGTAATGGAGATTTGAGAAAAGACTTTTTCTCTATATTTCATTATATGCATTTACATTACATTGGTAAATTTATAGTGTAAGGGACAGAAGAATAAAACAGGAAAAAAATAATAAATGAATCTCTATTTTCCTATTTTCCTATTTACCAAAACTAATTCACGATTGACTGGATTACAATCAACATAATCGGAATCTTCAAGATATATTTCGAACACTCCCCCTCAAGCTGGTGGCCTGTATATGTCAAGGATACCAAGCTTGCTCAGTAGGTACCTATGTTGTTTCTGACATAACGCTTTAGTGAAAATGTCTGCAGGTTGCTCCGTTGTTCCAATTCCTTTTGTCACGAGGACTCCATCTTTGATTTTATCCCGAGTGAAATGACAATCCACTTCTATGTGTTTTGTTCTTTCATGAAAAACTGGGTTTGCCGCTAATTTGAGTGCAGCATCATTATCACAAAACAATTCAGTTGGTCCACTGACCTGTATTCCAAGATCCAAGAGTAGTCCTCGTATCCAGACTATTTCGCAGGTAGCTTTTGCCATGGCCCGATACTCTGATTCCGCAGATGATAGTGAGACAGTTGACTATTTCTTTGTCTTCCAAGAAATTAGTGACTTTCCCAGCTTTATGCAAAAACCAGTAATAGATCTTCTGGTCATAGGGCAAGTGGCATAATCTGTGTCACAAAAAGCCGTCATCTTCATATTGCAGTCACGAGACAGAAGTATTCCAAGGCCTGGACATCCCTTCAGATACTTTACGACCTTCAACGCTGCATCCATATGTGATTGCTTTGGCATATGCATGAACTGACTGAGTATTTGTACCGCATACGAAATGTCAGGTCTTGTCATTGTAAGATATATCAGTTTTCCAACAAGTCGCTGATATTCAGAAGGATCTCTGAGCACCGAATCCTTAATGTTTGAAGGGGAACTAATGTCATACTCATGTGTCGTCAACTTCACATTCTCGCTCAATGGGATGACCTTTGGTTTACATCCCGATAAACCCGCTTCAGAAACAATCTCCAAGATGAACTTCCTTTGACTAAGACAAATTCCTTCATTAGATCGAGCAATCTCGATGTCGAGAAAATATTTTGGTGGCCCCAAATCTTTAATATGAAAGGTGGAGTGCAAATACCTTTTGAACTTGGCAACATCAGAATCATTATTTCCCATGACAAGTATGTCATCGACATATATCAACAAATAAATTGATGAGTCTTTTGTAGTACGTGTAAACAAGGCATAATCATACTTAGAATGCTCAAAACCTGCATTGGTTAGTGCAGCGTTGAACTTGGCATACCATTGTCTAGATGCCTGTTTTAATCCATATAAGGATTTGCGAAGACGACATACCCGAGACTCCCCCATCTGCGTAATCCTTGAGGAATATCCATGTAGATTTCTTCATCTAGATCACCGTGGAGAAAAGCATTATGCACATCCATCGATGAAGGGACCAATTACGTATGGCGCAACGGACAAGAAGGAACGTACGGTGACTTCTTTAGCTGCGGGGAGAAGGTCTCATGGTAGTCAAAACCTTCTTTTTGAGTGAATCCCTTGGCAACCAAACGAGTCTTATAGCGCTCAATAGAGCCATCTCGCCTTGAATTTTATCTTATAAACCCATTCTGACCAATCGGTTTCCTTCTTGGAGGCAAAGGGACAATATCCCAGGTGTTGTTCTCAATTAGAGCAGTAAGTTCGGATTCCATCGCCTGTCGCCATTTAGAATCTCGTGCTGCTTCAGCAAATGAGGATGGTTCATGTTCTTCTGATATACGACTGATACAACACATATGTCTTGGCGATAACTGATTAAAGGACACATATGAGGTAATATGATGTTGTGTACCTGAAGAACTCCTTGCAGAACATATGTAATCCTTGGTCCATGTAGGTGGACGAGTGTGCCGTCCGAACGTCGAGGCGCTCGATTACATTTTGTCTTTGGAGGATCCGATGATTCGGGAATAAGCGGTGATGCGTTTGTTGTTGAGGGAGATTGAGAAATGTCCTCGAGATAAGTTTGACGGTGTAGAATCCAAGTGATATAGACGGAGATGGTCCTAATGATATTGGTGGTCCTGGTGCAATAAGGAACCCCGGTGCGAGGATAAAGATTCATCGGACAAAAAATGTACATGCGGCCCCGATTGTAAAGAGGGTGTGATGAAGAAATCATTTCTTCAAATGGAAATACATCTTCGTGGAAAACAACATCCCTGCTAATGAAGAAATTCCCTGTAGAGATTTCCATAACTCTATATCCTTTTTGAAGAGGAGGATATCCCATGAAAATGCACTGAGTAGCCCGAGGGCTCATTTTATCTCGAGGGCCCACATTTGTGGCATAACATAAACAACCAAACACTTTAAGATGACTATTATCAGTTGTTTGTTGTAAAGCATCTCAAAAGGGGTCCTACCATTAAGAATCCGAGTTGGCATGCGATTAATCAAGTAAGCTGCTGTGACCACACAATCTCCCCAAAAATCTTCTGGAATAGAAGCTTGGTATTTTAGGGCACGGGCTACTTCTAACAGATGTCTGTGTTTGCGCTCAACAACTCCATTTTGTTGTGGAGTGTAAGTGCAGGAGCTCTCATGAAGTATACCATGAGAAGATAATAATGTGTTGCAATCGAAGTGAAAAATTCACGCCCATTATCTCGTACGGTCGTTGTACGTAACTACCAAACCGATTCCTAATTATGGAAAGGAATTTTGACAAATTACCAAAAGTTTGGCTTTTCGATTGCATAAGATACACCCGGTGGCACGAGTGTAATCATCAACAATTGTAAGGAAGAATCGAGATCCGTCACGGTGAGGGGTATGATAAGGTCCCCAGATGTCCATATGAAGCAATGAGAAAGGATTTGTTGTACGGGATGTACTTTTTGGAAAAGATGCTCGAGATTGTTTAGCTAAAGGACATATTGGACATTTTGGATTAGGAAAAAAGCACGTGACCCAATCGTTGATGAGAAAGGAGATTTTTATTTTTACCGATAGCATTACAAGAAGCATGCTTATTTAATAAATCTAAATCTCCTAGGGAATTGTTCCGAAATATAATCCCTATGCCATACTACCCAAGCCCATCACTCGCGTCGAACGGTCTGAAAGAGACAATTGTCTCGAATTGAATATTGCATGGCAAGGGTTATCCTCGCAGACTCTTGAGACAGATAGAAGATTGAATTCAAATTCTGGAATATATAGAACATTTCGAGGATAAAATTTTGACCAAGATGTACGGTGCCAATTTTGGTAACATTTGTGATGTTCCCATTTGGAAGACGCACCGTGACGGGGAATTCGGCATTTTGTATATGTGAGAAAACAGATTTTTGTTGCATACTATGTGGTCACTAGCACCGAATCGATTATCCATACATCAAGCGAAAATGAATTCTTATTGGAAAGGAAAGTACCTGAGAATCCTGCACCCTTGTCACTAATCTTGAATTGATCTAGCATCTGAACAATATTCTGATATTGCTCTTGGGTTATTGTTTGATGAGATGATCCACCGGCGTTTTGTGTAAAGACTTGTGAAACCGTGGATTCCCTTTTTTTGTCTTTGTCATTAGGCTTTCCATGCAGCTTCCAACACGTTTCAACGGTATGGTGCGGGCGTTTACAATAATCGCAATATTTATTTTTAAAACGCGAAGTTTGCCCACTAACCTTTCTTGCAAATGTGGCATTCCTCGGCCCATACCCTTTCTCACAAAAGGATGCTGACGTGGCACGATCCCAGCCGTCCATCTCCGTTGAAGCCGCGGACGAGATGGTAGCCGTCGATCCAGCCGCGTCGATCGTGGCCGTCTATTCCAGCGCCAAGATCCCAGCCGTCAGATCCTCCCTTTTGATCCAGACCGTCCGTTCGCAATGTCTTAGGGTTTCCCCCATTTCGCTTCGCCGCAGCCACGATTCTCTGTTTCTCTAGATCCGTAGGGTTTGTGAGGTGATTTCCGCCGGAGGTCTTCTCGCCGGAGGGTAGGACGGTGAGGCTCATACCCTCACCTACCCGAGTGTGTTCGGCGGCGACCACACGATGGTGTTCTTCTTGCACGGCCAAGCGATAGATGCGGCGAGCGGCGGCGGAGGGTCCATCGCGAGGATCTGCGACCGGAAGGCCGAGAACGACTCGTTGAGAATCGGTAAGAATCGCGTAGCTTTTTTCTTTCTCGAATCTCTTTGTCTTTGTTTTAGAGTCGCCTCGAGTCCTTGTAGTCTTTCTTCGGCTGATTCTAGTTCATTCCATAGGGAGGAAAGCCGGTTGAAGCAAGCGGTAACCGAGAGGTTCCCTTGCTTCAACTCGGTCAAAGCTTGAGTAATCGAAGAGCCGTGCTCGATCGAGCCGGCCATACATCTCCTTGATGTCATCCCAGATCTGCTTGGAGTCCTCTGTAGGCGGCAACCCAGCGGCAACGTCGGGGCGAGGGTGTTGCCGATCCAGTGCGAACCAACCGGTTGCACTTCCGCCCTGGCGTTGAAGGCGTTCGTCGGTCGGGAACGGCACGAGATCCATCAACGAAGCCATCTTTGTCTTTTGTTACAAGAGCTCGCCGGAGATCCCGAGCCCACGAGGAGTAGTTTCCGGTCCGGTGAGTTGAAGGCCGATGAGGCGTAGTTCGGGACCGTCCGCCGGTGATGTGTAGAGAGGGTCGCCGGATTCGAGCCGCCGCCGCCGCCAACCGGAAAGAAACGGCGCGTATCCGGGTTGAAATCCCGGGTAGGGATTCGTTCCCTGGCCCGGATCAGATCCGGATTCCTGACCCGACGACGTGTATCTGGGTTGAAATCCCGGGTAGGGATTCGTCCCTTGACCCGGGATGGATCCGAGTCCTTGACCCGGAACGGGTCCAAATTCGTGGGCCAGATTCGTCTGGCCAGAAGCTTCTGTTGGGCCTGCTACTGACGGCGATGGCCCAAATGGATATTGGGGCCACACCTGTCCTGGCGATGGCCCAAAAGGGTATTGTGCCCATACCTGTCCATACGCTGGAGGAAAGGTTGAAGGCCACTGGACTGGGCCGGAAGTCCGGCCCAACGTCGGAATCATCCTTGCGAGAGGGTTTCCTCGATGGTTGAACAAAGTCTGTCTTCACGAGGAAGAACAGCCGGTGCAGGGGTAGGTGTCTCCCTCCGTTGAGGAGTTCTCAACATTGTTTGTCATGGCACCAAAAAAAGAGGTTGAATTCCTTACCGATTTGCTGGTCTCTGTTTCACGGTAAGGCTTATGCGACAACAGCCTTTAAAAGAACGGTGGCAATTCGGTAATATGCGGAAGCTAAGCCGGGAGTATCGCTCCGATACCATGACAGAAAGTGTAATGGAGATTTGAGAAAAGACTTTTTCTCTATATTTCATTATATGCATTTACATTACATTGGTAAATTTATAGTGTAAGGGATGAGAAGAATAAAACAGGAAAAAAATAATAAATGAATCTCTATTTTCCTATTTTCCTATTTACCAAAACTAATTCACGATTGACTGGATTACAATCAACATAATCGGAATCTTCAAGATATATTTCCAACACAGTCGCTGGATCAACCGTGACAAAACCGGATTCCAGCATAACTGCATGCACCGCTACGACTAGAAGCCTATGCTCACCACCGTCGCCACCCGATTCCTCTGTCAAAACCCTCTTAAGAAAGTAAGGCTCGGAGAACTTCCTACGCACCACAACCCACCCATACACGGAGACAGCGCCGTGGCCATCAAAACCAACAGTCCCGGAAGAAGAATTACCTCGGCCCTCAGGGCTTCCTGAAGCACTGACTTCCTGTCCGTCTTCAGGAACCGAATCTGCGGTCACCTCCGAATCCGCAGCCTACTCAGGCCGCCCTCCTAAACCGGGGCAATTTCCAGGATCCATGCTCGTGCGTCCTCGAGAGACCTGATGCGATCCGATGCTCCTGTATAGGAATCGGGGTTCGAGGAGCGCTATGATTTCCCGGGGAAGCGGAGCCACTGGGGTCCAGGGTAACGTGGTCTAATGTGTAATATGGTATCTGAACTTTAGTTTAATACGCAATATGGTCCATGAATTAATAATTTATTCAACGTGATTCATGAATTTTAACTCAATATATAATGTGGCACCTGAATTTTTGGCCTGTTCAATGTGATTCTAGACTTTTAGTATATGTTCAATGTAATCCCTAAATTATATTAGAATATTCCATGTTGTAATTTCATTAAATCAAATTTAGGGATATAATTGAATATTTTCTATAGTTCAGAGATTATATTAAACATATATCAAAAGTCTATGGACCACATTGAATAAATTAAAAGTTCAGGAATTATATTGCATATTGAATCAAAGTTCGTGAGTCATTTGTGTCATTTTCCCTTTATAAAACATGGATATGTTGTTTGATCATGAATTAGCTTATTGCACTATTATATATTACCTTAAATTGATTATACTTTATAGAAAATCAATTAAATCATCTGCAGAGTCTTACCGTGGCAAATGAGTACTCTGCTATACAAGAATAGTACTAATAAAAAAAACCATTTAGATATCTTAGGAGGTGTTCACAAAAGAATTCATAGATTTTACCACAAGATTAATTAGTTTCAAAATACTTGCAATTCCTATGCTAAAACTAAA
The DNA here is from genome assembly GCA_017140595.1 of Eucalyptus curtisii. Lineage (NCBI taxonomy): Eukaryota > Viridiplantae > Streptophyta > Magnoliopsida > Myrtales > Myrtaceae > Eucalyptus > Eucalyptus curtisii. Next base: position 35,286,978 of record CM029502.1, on the reverse strand, counting down.
GCCCATGTGTTATATATAAAAGGATCCAAAATAGGATATATTCTCATCAGGAGACCATATTCAAATTATAAAAGCATTATAACTAGGAAACCAATTTACAATAGGAAATTTCCTACTTCATATTTTCTTGACCGATTTAAACTTGAGACACATTCTTGACATTTGTTATGGCAGGGTTTTCGTCAAGCTTGTGGCCATGGGCCATGGAGCGCATTATATGGACGGGTGACCCAGTTCACAAACTGAGCATCCATGAATGGTAAAATTCGATAGATGATCACATCTTTTCAAAGAGCTAATAATTTGGTAATCAAGGACTTGCACTATTGCCGAAGTAACTTTTGAGTATGTGTGTACATGCCAGGGCATTACAACGAATGTGATGCAACTCGCACTTGAGTAGGGCTGTGTTCGCGGACTCTTCTCCATCTCCTCCTCCTTCCCCAAATTGAAGCATGTTCGAGTTCTTAGCAATCGAATGATCTATTCAACATCAGCACATGTTGCTGTCCCCTGTCCTGTAACTAGACCCATCAATATAGGTTAGTGACCCATATTGACAACTTTAGCCGGTGCAAGTGTCGCCACCGTAGTGCATTGATCCATATGCGCTTCTCCAAGACGTAAGAATATCCCAAACGGCTCCTCGACTTAATTGAGGCAGAAAATGTCATTACTCGAGCCAATTCATTTAAGATCTCTGTTGCAACTTGCTAAGGTGGCTTATGTTTTTCTCCATGTAAATCCTTAATCAGAAAGAACCGCCGTTGTTCTTGTGTTGGTTACCGGTTGGCTTGTTGTCTTTCATGCAATTGCTTGACAAATGTACTCGCTACTTCTATTGCTGTATTCAATTGGGTTAATATGTCCCGGATGAAGCAGGCCAGCCGCTTAGTCCTGTTTCACGTAAGTTCTTACTTTTAATCACTTAAACGGGGGACGTCGCGTCATTAGACAGCACCATTGGTCTGTGATGCCTAAACTTCGACAGAAAGGGCAAGCTATATACACATGGTTAATCCATTAGGTCGATCATATGACATGAATCATATGATGCAATCGAGTGATTCTGTGTGTATAAATTGTCTAATTGGAACTGAACAGACCTTATTAATAAATCAGAATGCTGGAGAAAATATTAAGTACAACTTTAATGTGAACTCAGCAAAAAACTAGTCCATTCACCTTGCGAACTCTCCCTCCCTCACGGTCTTTGCTCCTCTCTTCTCATCCTTCTCTCTCCTCTGCAACACTTGCTTTTCTTTTTCTCTTTTGCCTCATGGCTGCGAAGCTCAAGCCCAAGGTTCATGGTCGCCATGGCCACAGAGTCAAAGAGAGAGAGAGAGAAGGAGACCGTGACTAACAGGTGGGCTCGCGTGCGACACCTGTCATAAGGTGAATGGGCTAATTCTTTACTAAGTTGGCATCCGAGTTGTACATAATATTTTCTCAACTTCTATCATCAGCGGTCAACGCACCAATGACGTCAAGTCAACTCTAATCAACTTTATTCTGCCGAGAGAACCTCTAATCAACTTTACTGAAACAAGAAAGGGGTTGTCAAGAACACAACTTCACGTACAATGGATTAGTCAGGATAGGTAACACGGAAAGCGAGATTTCTGTAAAACTAAATTGACAGCAAAACTTCAACCTCCGCACCCACATCCTCATCATGCCAAGTGCTAAGCACCCAATTCTGTCTTCACAGCAATCATTCATATAAGTACAGTGTGACAATATCTCAGCAGCCATTGCGTGACGGTCGTCGAGATCCGTTCGAATCTTCCGGCCAGAGTTGAACTTGATGAAATGGCTGTCCACTCACGACATGTCTGCAACCAACTACCATCCCCTAACCTTCTATCACACCCCGAAACCATTATGAATGGAGTATGATACGGCCATACTTTCACCCAAAGGACGCAGCCTCAAAATTCCCAAAATTCAACTCCTAAAAGTCCCATCATCGATATTGCTCTCACACTACTTATCATTAGCTGAGAAACCTGAAAAAGATTGACAAATAGAGGGGTAAGCAACCACAACTCAGTGAGTAGTGCACCTCTTCTGAGCGGATCGAGCACCCACCATGCATATTTATAAATCAGACCACAACTCTAACTCAAATCCATAATATAACAAATATAAAATAAGAGAATAAGTCTCATATGCTCTAACATAACAACAAAAATATTCATTTCACAGTAATATTAGAACAAATATCAATAGTCAAATCCATTAATCAATCTCATTAAGTCACACGCCAATGGTCCATTCCATTAGTTAATCTCATGCCAGACATCAATGGTCTATTTCATTGATCCATCTCATATAAAACCACACATTGATGGTCCATACCATCCCAACGACTAAACTCAAATCACATGTCGACGGTCCACTCCATTGACCAAACTCATATCACAAGTCAATGATCTACTTCATTGACCAATCGGTTACTCAATATCAAACCATGGTCACGATACAATACTTAGTGACAAGGCGACCAAGATTCCCCCCTTGGCAAGTTCTCCACCTATTATTAGCCAGTGGCTCGGCCCACAATGATATCCTAGAATAGTATGCGAATACCCACAAACTCCTCATTGGGCTCACAACAATATTGAGCATCAATACCAATCCAAAATAATACCATCCACAATCCACAAAGCCAAATCCATAAATCATTGCATATATCACCAAAAGATTTCGCAGCTCAACTTATTCGCCAAAAAATACTTTTCATAAAACATTCTCAAATAATTTCAAGACTCCTCTCATAAATCAATTTTACAAACCGAATCAAATCAAATACATTTCAAAAAAATTATCACAAATCAATATCTATATAACATTCCATAAACCATTTTGAAGTCGAGCTTTTCGTTAAAAGGTTTTACAAACCCAAAACATGTAATATTTCTCAACTTCGTTTATCAAACGGAATATATATTTCCACCAAAAATTTCTCATACTATTCTCAAATACCAAAACGTAATAAATGCCCGATCCGAATTTTATGCAACATACATGCTTATTCATAACTCATAAAATATCGAATCTTTATAATTTTGAAGACATGAGTTTATAAATTCTTAGAAGAGATAACGCCACTTTCTCCACCGAACCCCATTTCAAGCGTACTTACAATTAATAGAAAGCCCTTCTAACATACTACAAGAATCCTAATTTCTTCGATCCGAAATCAAGCCAAAAACCAACAAATTAGGTCCCTGAAGTCCTGGTCGCGCACTGTTCATCACGCGCGATAAACTTCAAAATTTTGTTTCGGCCAAACCGTAAACTCAAATCATGTTCCGTAAAATCCTATAACTCCACAACATCTTAAACTATCATTTCTACAAAAATACACAGCTCAATGACTCAAAAATCGGATTTCGCCGTTTGATTTTCTCAAAATTCCGAATTTCAGTCCTTAAACTCCAAACTACCCCGATTGAACGAACGGGGAGACATCCTGATTTTTCGCTCAACAAAATAACGAGCTCTCCATTAGACTACGCCATTTGCATCTTCATTGCAACATCACCGAGTTGTCGTCATTACCTTGTCGTCAATAAACTTTGCTGATCCAAACATCTCAACCTCAAGAATTTTCAAAGCATTGGCCTTTAAAGAAATAGCTAAAACAAAAATTACCAAGATTCTTGAATCTTCTCCAAGGTACTTCACGTTTCAGCTGGTCAAGGGATAAGATCCAGTTGGCATGAATTGAGGTAGCTTAGTCAACAAATTGATGCATGAGAAAGAGACAATGACGGTAGAAGGGAAAGCATTGATTGGGAAAAAAAAAGGAAGAAAAAGGGGCACGCAGAGGGAGAGATAAAGAGGGAACCAATAGTCCCATATCTACACGCCCTCTTCAGCTCCTCCAGCTTCTTTCCCCACTTCTATTTTAGCCGTGAATCAGAGAAGACAGCAAGCGCAAGCAGCAAAGATCGTCTCTCTCTCTCTGTTGCAGCTACTTGCGTCACCATCGTTGACCTCGTCTTTGTTCCGCCAAGCCGCCACCACAAATCACGAGGACCCGAGGCAAGTAGATATCCTCCGTTCTATCCTATATTGCTCGTTTATCGTGTGACGAGAATAGTTCATAGAAACCTAAGAACGTTGTTGAGATTTTCGTTTAATCAAAGTTTCGACTACGTTGTTCATTTAGTCGGAAGTTCCGACTACGTTACTTAGCTATGTTGTCGAGTTCGAAATTGTCGAACTTGTAATTTGGTCGTAGAGGCATGGATTGTCGGTATTTGACATGTGTGAAGGCCGGAACGACAGAAACCTTGAAGGAAATTCGTGACTAGGCTGAGGGTGGGTTCGGATCTAGCCCGACCCAGAAGTTTGCTAATTTTGTACCGACTTATGTGATGCAAATCTCATGAGGTGTTCTTCACGAGAGTTGTCCCTTATTGACTTTTCTACGACCTAATTTAATTTCAGAATTTTTGGGTTTCATATGACAAAAATATATTTGAAAAACTTCAGGATTCAAAATCTGTTTTTGGGTCGCTGGACAGACCTCTTTATGCTTTTCATTTTCTACAGATTTCTCGGTCCAGAATTATAAAATATGTTCTTCACAAAAGTTGTAGAGCACATCCCAAGCTACCACATACTAAATTTTCATTTTTCAATCTCAATAGGTAAGTGAAATATTATATTTCTACTCAATTTCGTCCTGGAGATTTGGACTGTTTTGAGCCCGGATTGCAAAAATTATTTAGAATTGTATGAACTGAACCGAATTTTGAGTTCTTCACAAAAGATATTCCTTTAGATCTTGTCAACCTTGTACTTTTCATAATTTTTTTGGAGATCGATTACCTAGACAATAGCCATCGACTCTAAAGGCATGCGAGACGTCTTATGAGGCTAGTTTAGGCCTGGAATGTGGGACCTTCCCCACGGTTCACTTAATATCTATATGGATGAGTTTGAATGAATGATGATTCATTAGATGCATGCTTGAATCCCTGAATGGTAGTGGTGTAACGTGCTTTTAATTGAATTATGGAATTGCCGCATCATGGTTTGAATGTGTGATTGAGAATGCCGTCGATCCTTGGGACGACGATGCCCCGGGTTGTAGTAGGAATGCCTGGAGGGGTAACTAGGTTCCTCCGAATGCTTGGGGGGTGTGACCCGGTTCCCTCATATGCCTCATGATGCCGGATGGGTGGGAGATGCCTGGAGAGTAATGGGGTTCCCCGGAAGATAATGACAGTATGTACTTGTATTGATTATGACTTTGGTATTCCTGAATTGAACTATTGGTCATTTGTTAAAAAAAGTTATTCCTTATATTGATCAACCGTGTATTTTGAAAGGTTCTCGGGTAAGCTATTGTGTATGTGATTTACGAAACTTTCTATTGAGACTTTCTTTGTCATACGGTGACCGATTTGTGTGGTATAGACCGGTGGACTTTCTACTTGCTGAGTTGTGACTTACTGGTTGTTGACTTCATCTTTTCAGATCATTAGAATGTCGATCACACCTGCCTCCCTGATGATTCGCTGCGGGGTTCCGGTGAATTTCACTTGGGAGGAGGGAATAAGATTTTTGAAGCTTGAAAGATTTTGAGAACATCAAGGTCAACTGTTAGACGACACTTGTACAATTAGGTGGGGAGGGATGACCGACCTAGGGTCTAGTATAGTCAGTCTAGTGCTGACCTTTTGTACTTTCCCATGGCACCCCACTTGTCGTCTGATGTACATGTATGAATAGATAAGAAATGAAGTTGCCCTGTTTACAGAAAATCGCGTATACCTGGAAATTTTCTGTTGTCCCTTACGCTTCCACATGCTTAAGAAAAATTAAAATAAAGATAATAGTTCTACCATAGTCGTGACGTGCTAGGTCGTCACACACAAGCGCTTATCGGACATTGTAGTTGAGGTGGCTTGGCAAGGCTCCCATGATGAGAACGCGCGAAGCCATTTTCTTCTTTTCCCTTCTTCTTCTTCTTCTTCTTTGTCTCTGTCTTTCTTTTTCTTTCTTTGTGCAAGCTCTCTGCCGTCCCTCTCTCTCTCCTTCTTTCCTTCTCTCTTTCCCTTTTATCTCCTCCTTTTTCTTTTCTTTCTTTTCTTTCTCTCTCTCTCTTCTTTTTCCTCTCTCCCGAAAACGCTCGGTCCCTCTCTCTGCTGAAGCTTCTACCATTTTCCTCTACCTTTGACTTTTCAACCCCCTAACCTATTTGAGAAGAACCTTCATCTCCATCTTCTCCATCTTCTCCGTCTTCGCTTCCTCTTGGCCTCCCGCCGTGCAAATTTCCACTTCCAGTCGATCGTCCCTCGCAGTTCTGTCTTCCTTTTAAACACATCCATGTACTTCTGCTTCCACAAGTCATTATTGGCTGTCAAATGCCAAAGTTCCGAACACGCACCCTACCCTCGCAAGGTCAACGCCAGAGAGCGATTCGAAAATCTTGAGCTTGAGTTCCGGGGGAAGGTACATGAAATAAGACGGGAGCGACAAACCGTTACTTTCGGTCAGGTCTCGTAACAGTGGCGATGCCAAGCGATCTTTCACAATCTTCCAAAACTCGAACATCTTTTTTACAGGATATGGAGTCGAAAAACCGACATCCTCATGCGCTTCCATATCATTGTCATCGCCTTCCACCCACAAACACCTGCGCATATCCAAACAACAGACCCTAGGCGAACCCGCCGAGACTCTAGGCAAATCCGAATTGGCTTTAGCCAAAGATCCATAGACAGTGATGATCCTACCAAAGGCGGAGGCAAAGGCAAAGGCGGAGGCGGAGAGACCAGTGGGGAAATTTCCGAAAAGGGCGGAAGCCCTACAAACCAATGGCGTGTGGAGGTAGGAGGCCCACGGCTCATGAACTTCTTTTACCGAAGAAGAAGCGATGACGGTATTACCTAGGCTTTCATACGTCAAAGTTACGCACTCGGGCATATTCAAACTCTGGCTCCTAGCCACGAGCTCCGGCAGACTATACCGGAACGAAATCGGATTCCCGCATAACCGATCAGCAGGCATTTCGGTCACCGGATCGAGCGCGACGAAACCGGATTCCTGCATGACCGCATGCACCGCTATGACTATAAGCTTACCGCCGTACCTACCCAATTCCTCCTCCGAAACCCTCCGTGTCAAAGCCCTCTTAAAAAGAAAGTAAGGCTCGCTGGACTTATTACCACCCACAACCGATCCATCCGCGGCGAGAAGGCCGTCGCCATCAAAATCAACACTCGCAGAAGAAGAATTACCTCGACCATCGGCCCTTCCCGAAGCATCGACTTCCTGTCCATCTTCAGGAACCAAACCGGTGGTCATCTCCGAATCCGCAGCCTCCTCATGTCGCCCTCCTAAATCGGGCAAATTTTCAGAATCCATGCCCTCGCGTCCTCGAGAGACCTGATCAAGTGCTCCTGCATAGAAATCGGGGTTCGAGGAGCTGTGATCTCCCGGGGAAGCGAAGCCACCAGGGTCGAGGGAGTAGAAGACGAGGTCGCCAGACGCGAGGCCGAGAGACTGGAGAGAATCGGCGGGATTCGACGACTGAAGCTCGTCGGTGCGGTTGAGAGAGAGACGAAAGGAGGAGCCAGGAGGAGGAGAGAGGCGGTCGGCGAGGAGCTGGTGGAGCAGGGGGAGAGAGGAGGGGTCAGGGACGTCGAGTTGGAGGGTATCCTCGGATTCCAGGGATCGGAGCCTGAGCTTCATGACCCAATCACGCCGTAAACCCTTGCGCTCCAAGCGAGAAGGAAGCAGAAAATGTAGAACCATGAAGCAGAGAGAGAGAGAGCAGAGCAGAGCAGACAGCAGAGAAGCAGAAGAGAAACGACGCAACAATCAAAAAGGCATGGGGGCGGAATAACAAGAGCGCGCACACGTTCAATGCGTTATATTCATATTGTTTCCCCCCGAGCAAGGTGCCGGAGAGCGAGAGCTCCGCTTTCTCTCTCTCTCTCTCTCTCTCTGTGCAAGCGAAAAGCTCTTCGGAGCACAGATGGTTCGTTCATCGTGCTTAGCTTTTGCTTTAATTCTCGCTTTTTACAGTGGCGTCTTGCATCAGGCCCATTAAGAACTTCACCATTAAGGAACGCCTCACATTCTCATCATGCAATCAACCATTCGTGGGTTTGCCAGGACTACTATAACCTCTCCTCAGCTTCATTACAGAATTCTGTTGCTGCCCCCCCCCCCCCCCCCCCTAGGTATGACAATTTCTCTTGCACGCTTGACATTATCTTTTCTTGTATTGTAATATTGGCCTTCTCAGTTGACCAAGTCAAAGGTGGTGGGACCTACCCTTAAGGGAAAAAAAGAGAAAGAAAGACTCGGTAAAAAAAAAAGAAAAAAGGGAAAAAAAGAGAGACCGTCGTCGTAAGACAAAGGAAAAGGAGAGGCCACGCCGGAAAGGGGAAAGAAAGAGAAAAGAAGAAGAAAGAAGGGAAGAAGAAGAAAGGGAAAGAAAGGAAATGGGTTTCGCCTGTATACGTGCACATCACGGGAACATTGCTAAGCCGATTTAACTCCAATTTGCAATGCCGAAAGTTGCTCGCACCCCTTGTTCTTCCGCTTGGAATAGTTTTTGGAGTTAGGTTGTACATTTGAAGTTTTGTGAGGTTCAAGTTGCAAAGTCTAATGTTTGAGATGTCGAGTTATGAGATTTCATGGAAATGGTAGATTATGATATTATGGAGCTGTGGGGTTTGACTGAGTTGGTTTAGAGCAATGATTTAGTTGGAGAGAAATTTTAAGGTTTTTTTTTTTTTAGTTTCACATCATGTTTATATTTGAATAATTGATTTGAGAGAGCCATTTATTGACGCGTAAGAGTTGTTTTGAGCATAGTTTAGCCAATTCTTAATTGTTTATAGTATTTTATTTGGTTTTGACATAAATTCTTGTTTAATTGTTAGGATTCTCGATTTGAGTGAGCGTTGTTGTTTAGTTTTTAGGCATTCTAGGTGAGTGGTACTATATTTTCTATGAATTTCTAAATTCATGTCATGAAAGTGAGATTATTTGAGTATCATACGAGTTGTTAAAGCATGTTTAATTTATAATATCTAGATCGGGCAATTTCTATCTTCTAGTATTTGTGGGTTTGAGAATGATTTTACGAAAGGAATTGTGAAATGATATACATACATACATATATATATATATATATATATATATATATATATATAAGGCTTTACGAACTGGTTTATGAATTGACTTCGAAGATTATTTGATAAATGTTTTACAGAAAGTATTTCGAGCGGAAAAGTATGATGAGAAAGATTATATATTTGATTTATGAAACCGTTTTGTGATTTGATTCCGAATTGACTTGTGAGTCCATTGAGCAGCTTGTGGGTATGTATATCGATTAGGATATTCTTGTAAGTTGAGCCACTGACTTATAATTAATGGAGACCGTATCAATGGAAGAATCTTGGTTGCCTTGTCACTAGGCGACCATAGTTTGAGATTGAGCAATAAATTGGTTAATGGATGGACCATTGACATGTAATTTAATATTGGTCAATGAATGGTTTATTAGCGTGTGATTTTGATGAGATTGATTAATAAACTTGATCGTTGATGTTTTATAATGATTTAAAAGAGTATTTTCTGAGTCGTACAAAATAAAACTTGTCTAAGATTTGATATATATATATATATATATATATATATCTATTAAAGAATTGAAATATGAGTTTCTAGTAGTGCTTTACACTTTTAAATATGTATAGTGGTTGTTCGATCTATTTAAGAGAGACATGTATTACAGACTGTGATTGCTCATTCCATTTATCTTTTGTATTTTTTCAAGCCCTCAATTAGTAGCTATTAAAGTGCATCTTTCAAATGGAAGGACAGCCATGTCATTACTTCTATCCTTGTAGGATTTGGAGTGTGACAAAAATATGACAATTCATAAACTTTTATTTTCACGCACTGAGGTGGCGCCTTCCATAAACAAGGATTTTTCCTATCTCATGTCACATGCACGTTGCAGAAATTCATTTGCAAAAATTGAAAAAGAAAGAAAGAAAGAAAGAAAGAAGAAAGAATAGATTTCTCCATTCATTTATAAAACATAAAATTTGTTGTTTGATCAATCATGAATTAGCTTACCGTGCCATGTCGTCAGTATCACTCTTATATTTCGCCTTGAACTAGTTCTACTTCATAGAAAATTAATTAAATCATTCATAGAGACCTAGCGTGGCAAATGGCTACTTTGCTGCTAAACAAGAGTAGTGCTTATGAAACATAACCATTTAGATGTTAGCCATGAACACCTCCTAATGCATAAGCGTCTTAGGAGATGTTTTATAACTGGATTTACTAGTTTCAAAACACTTGCAATTCCTGTGCTGAAACTAAAGCCCACCTCTCATACATAAAAAGAATCCAAAATAGGAAAATTCCTTTTCAGGAAACTATATTCAAATTAGAAAATCACTGAAAATAAGAAACCTACTCAAATAAGGAAATTTCGTGAGTTCAAACTCTAAAGATATTATCAACATTAGTTATGGCTGCTCGAGCTTTGTCGAGCTCATCTGTTTGACATCGACACATGTTGTTATACTCTGTCTTGTCCTGACTCTTTGGTCTACTTTGTTTTAACTGCAGACAAACAAGTACAAATCAAATCCAGTCTTGTAAAATGCTTAGGGCAATTGTTTCGCAGCCATATGACTTCAAAAGAAATGGAGTTGAAAGTCTTTAATTAAAATTACTAGTAATATTAATTCGACCTAATACTAGTATATCGCTAGTTGTAAGGTTCAATGGGTAAGAAGAAGTTATTGAATTTGATGATATTGACATTAGCTCGAACATGAGAAATCAATATTGTCTGTTATGTTTTGTAAGCTGAATTAAATTCTTAATGACGTAAATTACAAATTAGTATACTTCACCTGTATGAACTTAGAAGTAGTGCTTAGGGTTGTTTTCTAGAGAGCTCATGAAACATGCACAAGCACAAGACCATAATAATGCTAAGTAAATTATGAGTTTTTCATTGAAACGAGAGGTTAATATATGTTTGGTAGGTCCAATTCTATGAGTGGCTACTTGAAATTTTTATAGAATTTTGATATATTTGAACTAGATAAATGTTTAACTCAAAAAAAAAACTTTTATGTATGTATATTAATCTCATGGAAAATTTCACTATATATTTTTAAATATTTTATTTTATTTTAGAAATTATGTTTTACAAATCTGTTTGTAAAATAAATAAAATAGTGCTTTTCCAACTTGTTCAAATGAAGAGCATTTTGCTGCTTTCGTGAATTTGCTAGTCTCTATTGATCGTAACGATGAACTAGAGTTACTATGTGATATTCTTAATCGAGACCTTTCTTTATCCTAGATGATTTTTGCCAGCAACCATTATTTACATTTTGGGATAAATGATTTTTTTTATATCATGTCTTAAAATCTGATTTCATTTCTTTACGGTCCGAAGTAATTATTCCCAATATATACGAGGCCGGAGAAAAAACATCTTTCCGCGTACGAATCAACGAGCTCGGCGCCAAAAGTCTCCGAGCCAGTCTCTCCCAGTCTCAGGTGCCCCACAAGGCTCGAAGCCCTAGGCGTTAATTGCGGAGGACGAATCCTATGAAAAAAAAAAAAAAAAAAAAAACAATGACGTGTGTGGTGCAGGTTGAATCTGGTATTCTTTACTGCACAGTTCACTGCAAGTCCTGCCATTTCATATTACACCTTCGCCTTTGTGATTTTCAGCCCTCTTTAACCGTATGTAACACTGGGTTTGTTGTGTGCAGCCTTTCGTGCCGCGCAACGGCAAATTGGAGGAAAAAGGTGAGCCTTCTCGCGGCTCCTACTGTTGGTTATGAGTTCTTACGGTTGCATTTTTAGTTTGGTTGGATTTTAGCTTGGTGAGATTGGGAGTTCAAGAAAGTGGCCGAGGAGATTGGGGAAGGTGTTTAGATGAAATGGATATAGTGATCTCTGTGGCAGGTAGAATTGCGGAGTACACCGTAGAGCCGGTTTTGCAGCATGTAAAATATGTGTTTTCCTTTAAAAGTAACAGCGATGAGTTGAAAGATGAGCATAAAAGGTTAGTAGAAAAGAGGGCTGGTGTGCAACTGCAAGTGGATGAGGGCAAGAGGAACTTAGATGTGGTTGCGCCCGCTGTTGTGAGCTGGTTGGAAAGCGTGGACAAGATTGATGAAGATGTGAGGGGGTTCTTCCAAGATGAAGTTACTGTCGATCTAAAGTGTTGCAAAGGGTGGTGTCCCGATCTGAAGACGCGCTATTTACTTAGCCGGGGGGCTAAGGAGAAGAGTGCGGCTGTTGCAAGGCTTGAAAGGGATGGAAATTTTGATAGAGTTGCTTATCCTGCTCCCCCACAAAAATTGGGGAGAACATTTGCAGATGGTTCTAAGGGCCTGGAATCAAGGACAAGGATTATGAACCAGATAGTAGATGCAATCAGGAAAGAAGAAATTAGTATAGTTGGAGTTTACGGGATGGGTGGTGTCGGTAAAACAACCATGATGAAGGAAGTGATCAAGACAGTGGAGGAAGAGAACCTTTTCGATGAAGTGGTGATGGCAGTTGTGTCCCAGAACCCGAACTTTACAAAGATACAAGATGAGATGGCAGGTATGCTAGGTCTTGACCTGGATAAGAGAGGAGAAATTGGAAGAGCAGGTCGGCTACGTGCAAGACTGCTGGAGAGTAATAGTACACTAGTAGTACTGGATGACGTCTGGGGGGAGCTTGATCTTGAGGTAATAGGTATTCCTTCTGGTATTTCTTGCAAGATTCTAATGACTTCACGAAGTGAAGATGTGTGCAAGAACATGAGAAGTCAGAGGATCTTCCTAATCTCGGTTTTATCAGAGACAGAATCCTGGGATCTTTTCCAGAAGATGGCAGGGGATGCTGTTCTCTCTCCAGATCTACATGACATAGCAAGAGCAGTGCTGGAGGAATGTGGGGGTTTGCCTCTCGCAATTGCAACTATAGGAAAGGCTCTAGGACATAAAGAGAAGCCCGTATGGAAGGATGTGCTAAAGCAACTTAGAAAGTCTACCATCAGCTCATTCACGGAAATGCAAGAGTTTGTGTTTTCACGCGTGGAACTGAGTTACAAGTATTTATCAAGTGAAGAAGCTAAGTCATGCTTTTTGTTGTGTTGTCTATTTCCGGAAGATTTTGATATACCGATTGCGTATTTGGTTGATTATGGAAGAAGCTTAAGGTTCTACAAAGGTGTTGATACACTAATAGAGACGAGAAATAGGGTCTTGGCATTAGTGGATAAATTGATATCTTCATGTTTGTTATTGAAGAGTAATTTTGATGATTGTGTGAAGATGCATGATATTGTGCGGGCTACAGCCATCTCTGTTGCTTCCAAAGAACAAGCTTTCCTGGTTAGTTGTGATTCTGATATGGAACAATGGCTAGCAGAAGATACAAGCCAAGATTGGCACGCGATTTCCCTCCTTTTTTATCATTGGCCTAACCATTCGTGTGAATGGAACCATCCGAAGTTAAAGCTTTTGCAAATGGCATGCACAAATACTTCTCAGACACTTCCTGATAATCTCTTTAGAGGAACGAAAGAACTCAAAGTTCTTGCTTTGCTGGGATTTTCATTCCAACGAGCACCTTCATCTCTTGAATTCTTGCCGAACCTTAAAACTTTGCGTTTAGAGTTTTGTCAGTTGGGAGACATGTCCATGATTGGAACATTAAAAACACTTGAAATTCTTAGCTTGATCGGCTCAGAATTGAAGGAGTTACCTGAAGAAATAAAACTTCTCAAGAAGCTGAGAAGTCTTGATTTGAGGGGTTGCAAAGGTCTCCGAATTCCTCCTGGTGTTCTCTCAAATTTATCTCTCTTGGAACAGTTGTACTTAGGGCGCACATTTCACAGTTGGAGAGAATATGGCAGTGGTCAAGAGAGTAATGCTAGTCTTAGCGAGTTGACAGCTTTGCAATCTCTGAGAGATGTATGTATTTGCATACGAGAACCTGAAATCTTGCCAAAGGGTCTCCTTTCAAATAAGTTAATGAGATTTAGTATAACATTGGGACATTTTCCTACTTGGTACTCACGTTCCTCTCAAGACAACGAAATTTTTCTTGAATCTTCCGGCAAATCCAGCAAGAAGAGGGGCCTTAGGAGAACGGGGACCGAGCAACCGCCAACCATCAGATTGCCACGCACATGGAGTGCGTTTTGCCCAAAATACAATGTTTTGCGGATGGAGATTGACAGGGAAGATCTACTGATGAAAAATAATAATGGGCTGCTAAAGAATTGCGAAGTTCTTCATCTAGATGTCCGTGGTTTGACAAATATCTCCTACGAGCTGGACGAAGGGGGATTTGTCCTCTTGAAGAAATTACTAATCGCACAGTGTGGGTTAGAGTATGTAATAAACCCAACAGAGTGGAAGCCTAAAGCTCCCTTTCCTCTCTTGGAGCTGCTCATGATTCGTGATATGTGGTCTTTGAAAGAAATATGTCCCTATGAGACATTACAATTACCAAAGAACATCCCACAATATCCATTTCTTGGAAACTTAAGAGTTCTGGAGGTGCGCCGATGTAACAAGTTGACATATGTATTCTCACATAGTGTAGCTAAAGGTTTGGTCCAACTTCGACGACTGATTGTGGTCAATTGTGAGATGTTGGCAGAAATTATCAGCATACAAGGAAGGTGTATCAAGTTCCCACGTCTCCTCTATTTAGAGCTAGCAGATCTGTCTGGCCTTGTCGCATTTTGTAAAGCCCCAAATGAAGCTGAGTTTCCTAATAGCAATTCTTTCGAAATGGAGGGCACCAGCAAGACTTCTCACGAACCTATACTAGATAAAAAGGTATGTCCATGTATGTAAGATTATTGTTGCTGGTAGAAAAGTTCTAAGGTTACATGTCTTACCACAATTGCTTCACAAAGGCTCAGGAGTGTTCATGTCTTGCTGAGAACTGCGGTGGAAGTAACTTTACGCCATTACTGGAGTAGATTATTTCTGCAGATTGCTCTGGTCCCTTCCCCTCAGCGTTAAGGAAAAGCTGTATTGATGATACAGATAGATACATGCCAATTATTAAATGTCTAATTTCCAGGGAGAGGGATTTTTTTTTTTTTTTTTTTTTTTTTTTTTTTTGTAAATAAGTAGCATAATAGAAGAGGTGACAGTAATGCATCGACTCCCGCCGCTTTGTTTGTATTATTACACTACTTCATGGATAAGATAATATGATTACGGAAAAAGTAGGAAAATATTTCCGTCTGTGATTCTTGTGTCATTGGTATCTGTCACCTTCTTGGTTTTGTACGATCGCTTGATCATTCCAGAAAATCAGCATTCAGAAAAATGTAAGTCATACTGAAAATTATTGTCATATTCCAAGTTGTATATTCTAAGTAGTGTCTGGAAGACGTTGATAATATAAATTATGCGTGATCTTGAGAGTCTCTCATCATCATTGTAGTTCCTTAAGTGAAATCTCCCCAAGCACAAGTGATCAGCCCACCAAATCTGTAGAAGATTTAAATGTAGCGTCTATAAGTTGAATTCCAGATATAAGCTTACCCTTTAGTGCTATAAACTCAAACTAGTTTGCTGCTAGAGGCTAATGTATGCATTAATCTTCTTCGTGGTTGGTTAGGCTTATGCACACATTAGTATATTCTGAGTCCGTTCCCTCTAGCATCTTTGGTTCCTTACAACTATGAGATGAGATCTTCTCTAGGAGAGCATCTTAGCCAAAGTAAATGCTATTTTTTGTTTGCTTCCTTCTATTTATCATATAGTGTCTGATATTTGGAGTTTGTTCAACAATCAATGCTCGAAAAATATTATAATGTTGGACATTTAAACTCATATGAAGTCTACAGGGTTTTCTTGTAAATCTTAAAATTAAACTGCAAAATTTATTTTTATAGGAAAACCAAAGTGTAATTCTTTACTTTTCTTTTACTTTTTATAAGTTGAAGAATCCATCAGTAATTTTCTCATCAAAAGCACTTCATCAGCTGAGTTTGGGATTATGTCAGAGCCTCTGTTGTTCATTTATTTGCAGGCCATGTACTCCCTTGAATTTCCATTATTGAAGCATGTGAAAATTAAAGAATGCCCCAAGATGGTGAGATTCTCATATGGCCAAGTCCGCACACCAACCCTACAGAGTGTTATCATAAATGACGAACGGAAACCATTAACAGAAGACCTTGATAGGACAATACAGCATGTCTTCGAAGGTAGATACACAGCCGATCAATTGAAGTCATTGCTATAAATATGCATCTTTTCATTAAGATGCGTTTGTTAATGCAAAGATTGAGTGATGTCATTGCACTCACTCTTTTGTAGCTTCTAAAACTGAAGCTTTGCCATCTAAGCCTATCGAGGAGGGAGTTGCACATGGAACAACTGTGGGAAAATTTGACATTGATGCTGCCTACGCAAAAGATATTCTTGCTGAAGTTGAACATGCTGAGGATATCTACAAGTTCTATGAAGTAGTCAAGGTATGATATCTCTGTGTGTGTATAGGTGTGTGTATGTGTGTGTTTGATCAATTAGTCATCAAATGCAGAATGAAAGCCGGCCCCATGACTACATGGATTCACAGCCAGACTTAAATAAGAGAGAGAGAGAAATTCTAGTGGATTGGCTCATTTTTCTCCACAATGCACGTAAGCTCATGCCGGAGACACTTTATCTTACTATCAACATCCTTGATCGGTTCCTCTCCATGGAGACTGTGCCGGGAAAGAAGTTCAGATTGGTTGGAATGGCAGCTGTACATTTAGCTTGCTTACATGAAGAAAGTTCACCTCTTCGGGTTTGCCTCTCTCTCTCTCTGCTTGACGTACTTGAGTTTGCAATAGTTAGTTTCCTTCTTTAGCTCAGTTATAGTGATCAAATGCAACGGTCAAATTGTGCAGGTTTTGGATTTAGTATCCCTCGTAGGCGATGACTGCACTAGGGACGATTTTATTGTTATGGAGCGTAATATTCTGCTGAAGTTAAAATATAAGATAACGGCTCCAACGCCTTATGTCTTCCTCAATCGTTTCATTGAAGCGTCTGACTCTGATAAAAAAGTAAGCATGCTTCGCCCTTAGTCTCTGTTTTGTAGTCTTTGATTGCTGATGCCAAGCCAGACCTTCCAAAGGTTGGGGACCTATGAGTATCTTCATATTACCTATCCGCGGAGTATATTTACGTTGTATATGAGTGGCTTATGTTTTCAATGTACTGCATTCCTCCATTATACGTAATTGAAGTTTGCATGCGGTGGTTAGCTCCACTGACTTACCTGGCGTAAATGTGTATCCATGTGTGTTTGGACAATGTCTGACTCACCCGTTAAATAGTGCAATATTCCCATTTAAAACTAATCAATTATGTTCTCTGTTTAATTGTCTGTAGTTGTGCTGATGCATTGGCACCATCATTTTTGCTGTCATCTTGATCAATTCAGTGGGTGGAGGAGGCATGCAAAATTAAGGAGCAGTTGTTTTGTACATGCATGGAGCATAATTAGAGCTTCGCTTAATTTATTCGCTTCTTTGTTCTTCGTAATAGCTGGAGCACACGGCATTTTATCTGGCTGAGCTGGGCCTGATGGATTATACCTTCAGCGCGCGTATTTACCATCAATGTCTGCAGCAGCGTCGGTCTATACAGCTCGATACCTTCTGGGTGAATGTCCCCTGTGGAGTGAAGCACTTCAGTTCCACACAAACTACTCAGAGTCTCAGCTGAGGTAAACTTAAACATGCCATTTCTGCCTCTAATTGCGACCCCTGAAAAAAAGAAAAGAAAAGAAAAGAACTATATTTTTTTAATTGCCTTCTGAGTCGACCTTCTTGCCTATTGATGTTCGCGCTATGGAACTTCCTTCCTCAGGGACTGCTTTGAGATATTATTGAGTAAGCACTCGAATGCTGGGGAGGATGAACTCAAGGCTGTATACGAGAAGTATTCCGAGGCTGAGCGAGGATCTGTGGCGCTCGTTCTTCCAAAGGAGACTTCCGAGTGTGGCAATTTATCTACCGTAGAGCCTCCTCAAAATTCTGAATTTTCACTGCCAAAAGGGGATGATAATACTTCCGCCGAAGAAGGGAAAGTTGCCGACAATGGAAATGAGATTCGAATGGGTTAGTTGGAGCAATGGGTTGTGGATTCAAGTCCTACTTTCTTCCTTCTCTTAATCTAAGGAAGATTCAAGGCCTCTGGCATCTCATGTAGTTTAAGACAATATTCTAGGGAAAACTGATGTTCAGTCTCGAGGTGTGCAAGAACCTCCAGGTCGATTCAACGTTATTGATGTATTCTCCTTGTTGTGCTCGAGACGCCATATCAATTTTAGAACATAAATGCAAAAACAACCACCTAATCCTCTGTCTTAGTGAGTTATGATCACATGCATTTTTTCCTGATGGTACAAGCTAAAATCTAAAAAGTTTGGTATCAATCTTTGAGATCTATTATTTCGTGGTCCAGCAACTATCAGTCCACGAGAAACGACTTACCAAGGAATTGCAGAAGCATCTGCCACGGTTTGCCAGAAAATCATGATCCTAACTCTCTATGCCTTTGTCCGAATAAATTTCAATACCGGATGATATTGCTTCACCTGCATAGATCCATGCGGTTATGAATTTTCCCATGAGAACAACACCACCTCAATAAAAAGCCCGCATAATTACATTACCTCCAATAACCACATTCAACAACTGGGGATACTAAGATATGCAGGTTAGGTTTCATCAACTTCATTGGAAGTTCTCAAAGACTGAAAGGAAAAGCGCGCGCTAGATGCGTGGTGGAGAGGGAGACCTCCAGCACACTAAAAAAAAAGTAAAAAGCAACAGCGAAAATTCAACCTCTACATTATTTTGCTCACATATTTATCTTGCTTAAACGATAGATCTGTACACAATAGTGGCCATTATAGATGCCTCCAAGCCACCATTTCTCAGCAGCCATTGCTTGACAGTCGATCAAGATCCGTCCAAAACCCAACTCGCGTCAGCCATTAAGTCCTCCCAGATTGCAGTTGGGGATGATATTCCGCCGGAATTGAACTCGACGAAAGGGCGGGCCAAAAAGAGGAGGAACCCCAAGGCCAGGCAGACGGTCATAATCTCCACCTATGACTCCTGGGACACCGAAAGGGTTCGGAGCCCTCCTGATCCTGACGTAGAAAGGCCTGTCCAAATGAGCAGGCATCTTCCTCTTCTTCTTTGCCTCCAATGTGAAAATCTGCTTCCAATTGATCATCTCTCCGCTTTCCGTCCGCTCTCCAAACTCCTCAACATACTTCTGCTTCCACAAATCATTATTGGATGCCAAATACCGTAGTTCAGAAGATACACACCCTACCCTTGCAAGGTCAATTCCAGGAAGCAATTCGAAAATCCTGAGCTTCAGTTCCGTTGGAAGGCATGTGAAGCAAGATGGAAGCGGCAAACCAACTCTTTCAGTTAGGTCTATCAACAGCGGCAATGCCAAACCATCTTTCACAATCTTCCAAAACTCAAACACTTCTTTTTCAGAACTCGAATTCAAAGATCCACCATCCTCATTCCCTTCCACATTGTCATCGCCTTTCGCCCACATCACCTCTATAATAGGAGCAAATCTGCGCTCGTCCAAACAGACTCTACGCAACGCCGACTTGGCTTTAGCCAGACGCCCATAGACACTTATAAAGTGACCTAAACTCTCAAACTTCAGAACAACACTCTCAGATACATTCAGACCCTGCGTCCTAGCCACAAGCTCAGGCAGACTGTACTGCAACGTCATCGTAAACGCCGTGGACGGCCATTGCTCGGAGAGATGAAACCGACCGGCGGGCATTCCAGTCACCGGATCGACAGCCACGAAACCGGATTCCAGCAGAACGGCGTGCACCGCAATAACTAGAAGCCTATGGTCACCACCGTCCCCACCCAATTCCTCTCTCAAAATCCTCCTCAGAAAGTAAGGCTCGGAGAACTTGCTGGGAACCCCAGTCGAGTCATCCGCGGACACAACGCCGTCGCCCTCAAAATCAAAACTTGCAGAGACGGAATTACCTGGATCCCCGGCGCTCCCCGAAGCATCGGCTCCCGGCGCATCTTCAGGCACCGAATCGACCATCTCCGAATCCGCAACCACCCGAGGCGGCCCCCCGGCCGGATCTTCGGAATCCATCTCCGCGTGCCCTAGGGAGACCCCACCCGACGCCCCCGCGGAGGATTCGGCGCTGGAGGAGCCATCGCCTGCCCGAGGAGAAGCGAGCGCATCGGGGCCGAGGGAGAAGTAGACGAGGTCGCCGGACGCGAGGCCGAGGGACTGGAGGGAAGCGGCGGGGTCCGGCGACCGGAGCTCGTCGGTGCGGTTGAGGGAGAGGCGGAAGGAGGCGCCGGGAGGGGGCGGGGGAGAGGCGGCCGGCGAGGATGCGGCGGAGCTGGGGGAGGGAGCAGGGGTCGGGGACGTCGAGCTTGACGGTGTCCTTGGATTCCAGAGACCGGAGCCGGAGCTTCATGACGATCGATCGATCGATCGACCACCGCCGCGATGTCAATCTGCCGTGCGGGAAGGGATAAAGGAGTCAAGTCAACGTTACCCTACATATTTTAATAGGAGGAGGAAGAAAGCCCATTTCGCCGCCGACCTTCAGGCCCGTTGAGAGTTTTCAGGCCCAATAATCGTCAGGCCCATTTGAATCTGCCGCCGAATGGATATGGAGGAAGGGCTCTGGGAAGTTCTCCCTTCTTGATTCCCCCCCACCGAAGAATTTTGTCATGTAGATAGGCAAGTTTCATTCGCTGATGGAGGATATATCTAGTTGTTAGCAGATTTTTGTTCTAGTCTCGTATGTCTGTCCTGTGCAGATTACGTTCACTTGTCTTCTTTCTTCTTCTTTCCCCCCTCCATCAGGAGATACGCATGAATTCTCTTGAATGAATGGTTCAACTGAATTGGCTAAGTATATGAATCGACTTCGTTACCTATATCATCACTCTGGTCTAGGTCATTGATTAGATGCTTGGTTCATGAGTCTGCGGATGTGTCTGAAGCAGTCAGACAGTATGCGGGTGCTCTGATGTTTTCCAATGAATCCACGAAAGGATCATGTGGATGCCGTCTTGTGAATGACTGGCAAGAGAACCGACAGAGCGTGCTCTACCATCATAAACTGGGAGCCTCCTTGCCTGACCGTATTGCTAAGCAAATTTGTAATTGTGCTACTGAAATGGGCAAGATTCCGTTTGGCTTTAGCATTCTAATGTCCTCATGCAAGATAGCCCACATATATTGCCAGCCAGCACTTATATTCCACCATAACATGCTTTGTGCTTCTAAAGCACTTCCGAATCAGTAGTACAGTTGGCAGGTATCATTTTTGTATTAAAGTAATTAAATATTAAATCATGTCTTCATCTAATAATTTAAATTTATAGAACAGTTGACAGTGATCTTACAAAATCTCACGTCTTTAAATTTGGCTAAAGTCTAGCTTATGTGTGAGGAAAAGTGTTAGAGTAATTAAATATTAAATTACGTATTTATTTAATAACTTAAATTTTTAGAACAATTAATAATAATTTTATAAAATCTCGCCGTTTGGAGTCAAGAATCAAGTACCTTATGCTAAAATAATACATGAAAATTGTGATGCACTTTGTGGTGTTGGCCAGACAGACTTGTACACCCCGGGCTCGCTGGTTATGGTCTGTAAATGGCCAAATCCTGGGAACTACTGTATTGTTTAATCGAGGAGACATAAAGTTTGATCAGGCACGCTTGCTTCTGATGTATTGTTGGACAAACCAACGGTGCTGGTTGAAATTTATATGAATTATGTGTGCTTTTTTGTTCATTACGCAGCTGGCAACTTTAGTGTTGATGCCATCTTCCTGTGCACAAAACACTGACACGTGGCATCTCTTCTGCCACGGAACCATCGAATCGCTCTCCTCATTGTATTCGCACCGCGCCTCTCCAGCCGTTTTGTTTTCTTCGCCTTTAATTTAATATGTAATGTTATTTTTAAATTTTTAATAAATATCCAGACTAATCTCTAAATTACACGAAAATATCCAATCTTATCCATCTTACATGATACGCTCGATATTGATATGGATAATTATTATAATTTTAAAAAAAAATTCTGGATATTTTATTTTATTTTATTTTGTTTTGTTTTTTCGTTGTGGTTGGTGACCCTAGCCGCAATAAATAAAAAATAAAAAAAATGCTAAAATAGTTTATGGTAGTGTTTGTTATCTTATATGACACGGTTAGTAGGGGTGAGCGCGGTTCTCGAGTAGAACCGGGAATCGGATAACCGAACCGGAGGTTCCGGTTCCCGGTTCCATTTTTCCAGGAACCGGTTAGGGTTCCAAAAGCAACAGCTCAGGCCGCCCCAGGGAATCATGTGTGGAAGCAACCGCGACCCGCGTCCTTACCATGAACGAGAAACCGAACCCCGGGGACGCCCGTCCGAGATCAAACCCCCTCGAACGGAGCCCGAAAGGACACGAGACCTCCTGATCTCTCGCGGCAACGGGAGAGCGGGACCGGCAATGACAAGTAAGGAAGAACAAGAACAAGAAACGATCGAGGAATACGGCCGGGGGGGGGGGGAGGGATCGGATATGATGAGTGGGAGGTGGGGGATGTGAGGAACCGGCCGTGTGGAGAGGGAGAGAGTATCCTGGGATGCACGGCTGACGGGAGGACGCTTTGTAGCGACGACAGTCACGACACGACGCCGTTGTCGTCGTCGAAAGTTTTGAGGATTATTTTGTTGCGTGGAAAAAGCTTTAAAAAACTCCTAACTTTTCGACTGATATATATTTTATCCCGAATCTTTTTATGGCTTCAAACATTCTAAATTTCTTTTCTGTTACACTAGATTTTATATGGATAAAATTTGGGATTGTCACGTCGGTATAAGTTTTAAGTTTTTGGTATCACAAAATAAAATTTGAGGTTAATGTATTATGGTGGATATAGTTTAGAATTTTTTGTGACTTTTATCATTTTGATGCCGATGGAGTCCATTTATAAGGACCCAAAATTACAAAGCAAATAAAATCATTAGATAATTCCTTAATTTAAAAAAAAAAAAAAAACTTCTAAGGAGGAGAACAAAAAGACAACAAAGACAATAATCACCTTGCGAGTATACCGATAGAGGTGATCGAAGGTAAGTTTAATTTGCTAATATCACTTTTCGTCGCATATTTTCACTGTTCTTATTATATATTTGATGTTGAAGAGTGTATTGAGAATGCAGAACAATTTGAGTTGGGTAAGTAATGTTTATATTTTTATATATTGTAATTCTTTTTGTATATTTGATAAGTGAATATTTTATTTAATCTCTTCCTCTTTTTTTCAGATATGGTTGGTCTTAATGCTGAGATTATCGTCGATAAATAGAGTTGGTGGTGTCGCATCTGCAATGGGTCCAACGGTTGAGAAGTCAAGCAAGGTTTTTGTTGGCTTTGTGCTGCTTTAACTGTGCAGAAGTTGATTGATGAGCAACTTTGTTTGTCGTAATCTTAATGCAGACTCCTCTTATGTACATTGAATTTTTGAACTATGTTGTCAAAGAATTTAGGAGCCTTTAGATGGGCAAAATGGCATGCTTCATGGAGTATTATCGATATTGATTCTTTTTTTGTGTCTTTACTTAGGATTTTGACTGATTTTCATTCATCTCTTTGCAAGGTTTTGCTGTGCCAAAGGAATCACAGGGAAAGGTTGCAGAGTTCACACTATGGAGTAGATGAAAATTTGAGATCTTGTTGGCACTTCGATTTTTCATCTCCTTAGTATATTTTGTTTTATCATTTTCATTTGACTCGGCTGATAAGGCATATGACATATGGCAAATGTGACGATTTAAGCTTTAGTGCACATATATTGACATATGTGGGCACAATAATTATAGTTAATCAAGCATCTCATTTCCTTTTTGGAAATTTCTTATTAGTTTTGATTATGTATGTCCAAATTCTTGGCAAAGTCGGCATTGGTATGTTTGCTAAGATGTGGGAAGTTACCGTAGAGTATGCGCGTACGTTATATATATATATATTTTTTTTGTAAAGTTTTTTTTTTTTTTTTTTTTTTGCGCGTACGTGAACAAAAAAAAAAAAAAAAAAAAAACCCGCTTGGGAACCGGAACCGATCCTGGAACTTGTGACAGGGGTAGGTTCAGGTTGTTTCTGCTGACGGGTAGGTTAGGGTTCCAAAAAATGAGGAACCTATACCCGGAGTAGGTTCCAGGGTTCCGACGGAACCGAACCGGAACCTGGAACCGCTCACCCCTAACGGTTAGCAGCCTGGCACCGACGTCCAAGTCGGTGATTTGTTATCAAAATTGGCCAAAATGACCACATTATTAAATCGTCCAAGGATTATGATTAAATTAGTCAAATTAAAAAATTTAGAATTGAAATGGTATACATATAATTAATTTTTTTAAAAAAATTAGGTAATATTCCCCCGACAAGAAAGAACACCAATATGCGTCGGTGGTTTCTCAACCAGTCCATGAGATCGAATCTCGTGATGATCGTCTGAAAAAGAAAAGGGAGGATTGCCTAAACTCGTCATAAAAGTCGCAACACGAAGATCTGACCAGGAAGAAGCTTCTCATAAAAATCCATGGTGGGCATTGCATACTTATCTTCGCATGGAGCCTAGATTCTTCTTGCCCTTGTTATATTTCAAGCCACCCAACTCCACCATAAAAAAAAAAAAAATGACGTTTCATCAAATTGTGCCCACAAAATAATGGTCCGCCTAGCCATTTCTAGACGTCGACTTTATCACCCCAGTATTAATGAGTCTCTTTGACTATCCTGCTTTCGAAATTCCTAGGATTAGGCACAATTATCTCCTTGAGCATTGTCACGAAATAATACATATGGTGTATGGACCACCCCACTGGGATCCCATCGCGCGATATCATGATACTATTTATATCACGTGGTTTTCTTTCTCCACAATAATGCTGAATATATGAGCACCGACGGACCGGAGAAGTCGATTATTCCCAATCGTTTGGTGACTGTTTATACCTGATTTGCCTATGAATACATGGAAATATACCTAACTTTCATAAGTTTTGTCCACACGGTTTATGCAACTAACAAATACGGATTATCTTAAGAAGACTTCGTGACGAAAATCCTACCAACCTAATTACCCATGTTGCCGACCACCCGATACTTCGGTCACATGTTTGCATTGGAAGATCTCCGCGGCATGTTTTATTTTGGAATATAAAACAATGTAAAGTAAGATAAAACGCAGAAATACCGTGTGATGTGGTCTGACTATATTCAACAAATTGCTACTATATATGTTTATAAATTCATGTCGAGATGGGAATATCCAACTAGAAAAACGGCGTGAAACGCGTTGACCATTCAGTGGGAACGCTTCTTCTGTGCAGCTGTGACAAATAGAATATTGTGGCCAGTATAAGAATGTTCTTTGCTCGTCGCCTAGAAGTACCTCAAGAAGTGCCCTGTCTAATAATGAACTTTCTTTTAAAAGAAAAATATCTTGGTAATCTTGTAAATAGGACAAGACACCACACCACAACCTCGAATTCGAAATGATTTATATACATGACAGTTTGGAGAATCGATTTTTGCGTGGCATAATCCACACAAATCCATTTCTTTGTAAAAAGTTCCCAAATCGGTACACTGCAATAAATTTACTTCAAAGTTGATACATTTATTATAAATTTACAACAAATTAATTTTTTGACCACTAAAAACTTCGAATTAGTACATTCGTGACAAATTTACCTTATGTTAATTTATGTTAAATTAATTCACCAAAATTAATATGATATATTTATGATAAACAAAATGTAAGACCCCAAATTGGTACATCCATTAACTATAACATGTCAATCAACTCAGCAATTTGACAGTAAAATTTAATAGAAACCACTAGAAAATAAATTTATCACAAGTGTATCAATTTTATGATTTTTGTTGATAAAAAAATTAGTTTAAAATTAGGTTGAGGTAAATTTATAACAAACGCATCAATTTGGGGATTTTTAGTGATGTTATTTTAATGTAAGATGCCTGATTATTTTGATCGATGAAATGATTTAGGATGCCAGGCCATTATGATTAGGGGCTCCACAATCTGACTTGAATATTACATTTACTTGATATGAAAGAGTGGAGTTGCATTCATGGTAAATTATTCAATTTCAATTCCCCAATTGCGAGGGATCTGGGGCTTATTATGTGTCCAAGATTACATGATCAAAAATCATGGTTTCTAGAATCATTGCATCATTCTATAATATTCAACGACAAAGTTGTTCCGACGCCCCATGATTCACCCAACTCAATGCCGTACGTAACTTTTCGTTTCTGATTCATCTATTCGATTAGTTTTATTGTTGTAGGTAGATGGTTAGCACCTTCCATTTAAAATCCCCCCTTAAATTAATTCTCACCCCTCTCACCAAGAGGGAGATTCCCATTTCGCCCCTTCCATGCAGCTTCCCCCGTGTCCTCTATAAATTATGGTTTGCGACAGTCTCTTCAATTCCAGGCAATTCTAGAGAGAGCTGAGAATGATGAAGGCTTCCAAAGCAGTCATCTCCTTTTTTTTGTTAACCCTCCTGTTGTTCTCCGACGTGTCTCGAGCTGCTCGGCCGGCGCCGGTTGGAGCCGATGTGGCAAGAACTCGACCCGAGGTAGGTTGTCTCCCGTTTCCCGAAAACAAAAAACCCTTTTTTTTTTTCTCTGTGTCTTGCGTTCCTGGGTTGATGAAAGGAAGCTTACGGGGATGAAATTTTTGCAGGGTGTTGATGGGGAAGTAGAGAAGGTAGAGGTGGAGCGGAGCTGCGAAGGGATTGGAGAAGAGGAGTGCTTGATGAGAAGAACCCTCGAAGCTCACCTTGATTACATCTACACTCAGAAGCAAAAACCCTGATGAGCTATCTTGCTCGTGAGGGTAATGAAATTATCCGTGAGGCTAGCAAATGGAGTCCTGAACTAGCTTCTGCTTGTGAACGTTTAGTTGATTTTTTTCCCTTTTCTTGTTCATTAGTTTTGCTTTCGTTCGACATGATTCTGCAGGGTTTTGTATGTAAATTCTATAGAGATGGCCCAGGCTCTGTCAAATGTTCCTGCTTTGTTCTTACCGGAACGTTGGCGAGGGTCTGGTGCTGGATAGAGAGATTGTATTCTCGCGAGGGTCTTGTAAACTATTACCGATATCACCACACGATGTATCAGCTTAGCCGCCTCAATTTTTCGCTCGTTCTGTTACTCTTGTGATTATCTCGAGTCTTGACTAATCGAATGAAGAGAAATGGCCCGACCCACATCCAGATAAGTGATCAAAATTCAAAGCCGTATCTATACCTTGGTCTTTAGGAACGAGGGGGCGACTGTTAGGGTTGACCAGAGGGCGAAATGCGTACTGCTTTCCCTGGTCCTGTCTAACCTCGACCAAACTTTGATGGACCATGTCAAACCCTTCCCTTGTCTTGGTTGACTTCTCCTTTCTTTCTGTTTCTCTGCGGACGGTTCATTTCCATTTTACAAGGTTGCAGTTGTCATCTTCTCAAAATCATCATTTCCAACGTCATTCTTGTCCAAAGATCAAGTGTATAAGAACCAAGTCGGTTAAAGTTCAAACCTCACGGGTTAGGTATGTACGGAGAGACTAGAGGTCTGAGTAACATACAAGCAAGAAATAATAATGCAATATTTCGCTCGTGAGTATCGCACATGCCTAAAGACTTTAGACACCATCATGATATTGACCGGCGTATCCTCGCCAAAAAAATGAATAGTCAATCTCAGAGTTCTATCATGCATAGTAATGCTTAATTTGTCCTTAGGATTTTCACTATCAGAACCTCGTCATAAACTCGGGTGATGATGTTTTGTGCAAATAAACTCTCAGTCTATATGTTCCTTTTGAAAACATCTAAGACATTTATCTCACATCATTTGGTTCTCGTTCAAATAAAATTAGATCTGTCACGCAACTCCTGATACTACATGTATATTACACACTTTGGATGAAAGATCTCTTATTCTCCTTAACGTGTCTCAACCTGTTTCAAGTACGTAAAACGACCCGCATCATGAATCTTTGAAAGGATGTAGGCGAAGAGGACGTGCATTCGGATCCCGCACGCATGACATGAAGTGAGAACCATCAAGAAAATAGGGGAAACCCATATCCATCAATTATTACACCTCAAGCTTATTATTAAGATTACAAATCATCATACGATAGCTCAGCACTATAGGCGCACATACCGTGACCTTTTAACTATGCGCCATGATGCCGGTCAGCACACGCCGGAAGTCTTTCCATCATTATCATCATGGTCCTCTTTTTGTATTTTTTATGCGTAATTTTTTGCCACCGGTGGTCTCAAGAGTTAGATTAGGTTGACTTTGATGCAATAAAATGACTCACTAAGCTCCATAATGAAGCGCCTTGCATTTTTATATTTGTTGAGATTGTCCTGCATTGCATTGATTGTAGAAGGGGTTAATGATTGATCTATAAGTATAAGAGAAAATCTAAATTTTTATGTTAATTTAGGTGCGAGAAGGGCTCAAAATCTAATGTTAATTTGAGTTTGAAGTGAATCTGAATGAGATGTGGTAGGTGAAAAAATGTGTAAAACCTTGGAAGCAATCAATATATGTTTTGCATAATGCACGCAAAAAGAGGTGAACTTGGATGATGTCTTTTCAAAGAAAAAATGTGTAAAATCTTTGGGGTCCGCGGGAGTCCAAAGCAATCAGTATATGCTCTAAATCATGCACACATAAGGAGATTTGACCTCGAGCACCATCAGCATCGTATAGGAAATTTAAAAATCGCGAAGCAAACGAAATCTAAATTTAAAATCAAGTTGAAGGCATTGAAAGAAAGGAAAAGAAGCTCTTCTTTAGCACAAATAATATAGGAATAAGTAATGTAACTTAAACTTCAGGAAGACGAGGACTAAAGGAGTTGTAATTGTAATTGAATTTATTTTCCGGGAAAAAAATGGTAATCGACCACGAGTTGTGCTAAGAGGGAATATTCTAATGCAACTATCAATCTTTCTTTTAATGCGGTCACAATGGCTCGTTGATAATTAAGGTCCCTAATCTTTTTATTAATCTTTGGAATATACTCGAATTCTAGAAACTTTCATTTCCTTAAGTATTTCCTAATATAAAACATCAACTTTCGAAGTACGGATTTCAGTGGTGACCGGAATGCTGCTTGGCCGCCATCCTTGGCGCCAGAACCCTGCACTTCCCGCCATAAAGGCCTCGACTTTGCAGCTCCAGAAGCCGCCACGCCCAAACCCTTCACTCCACTTCGCCGTCGGAAGCCGCGAAGCTCGCTCTCTCGCAGCCGAAGAGATGGGGAAGCCCAAACAGTACTGGCTCCTGAAAACCGAGCCGGGCGAGTGGTCCTGGGACGACCAGGCGGCCTCCGACGGCGGCGTCGCCAAGTGGGACGGCGTCAAGAACAAGCAGGCCCAGAAGAACCTCAAGTCCATGCGCCTCCGCGACCTCTGCCTCTTCTACCACTCCGGGGCCAAGGCCCGCCGCGTCGTGGGCGTCGTCGAGGTGGCGCGCGAGTGGTACGAGGAGGACGGCGGGGATGGCGGCGGCGGCGACGGGGCGGTGGACGTGAGGACGGTGGGGGAGATGCGGAGGCGCGTGGAGCTGGCGGAGCTGAAGGGGGACGGCGCGCTCAAGGGGTTCGCGCTGCTGCGGCAGCCGAGGCTGTCGGTGGTGCCGGTGGCGGAGGATGTCTGGGAGAGGATCTGCGAGCTGGGCGGCGGGTACGAGGGGGACGGCAAAGATGCGGGCGACGGCGACGGCGACGGCGACGGCGACGGTGAAGGGGAGGGCTGAGGAGTGAGGGGGGAAGTGTTGCCTCGTAGGTGTTTGTGGAAATGCCGCAGTGGGAAATGTCTTTTGAGGTTGTGCTGGGATATGTCCCAATTTTTGTGTTGATTGTAAGTACCAGGGGATGATGCTTAGTTGTGAAAGTTTCGTCGCCCTCCTTCCTTTTGGTAATCCTGTAAATGGTTGCTCGACATGCTGCAGACTTCTATGGAGATGATAAACCAGAATCTCCTTTAAAGAATTCCTCTGTTGTTCTTTGCTTTGAGTGGGAAAGTTCTTGACAAAACAACGAATCGACCAGCAAACAAATTCCAGAAAAATGCTTCCTTTTTGTGTCGGAAGAAAGATAAAAGATTGATTAAATCGGGGGTAAATTCAAACAAAAGTGTTCCGATGTCACTGTCGATTTAATAAAGAAAAAGGGATTTAATAATTATTTACATATTAAATGATCTGAAGAGAGGAAAAAGAACAAACAAGAGGGAGCGAACGAGCATTGGAGTAGATTCTCCCCAGAACGAAGCAGAACTGCACCGGAGCTTGAGAACTCTGGGAAACAAAGGGAAGCTCCGAATGCAAGCTCATCGACCCACGTTCCACCGCTTTGCCGCCCTCTCGAACCGATGGCGGCACCGGACGTCGTGCAAGTTCCGAGCTTTCTGTAGCTCCTCTTCTTCTTCTTCTTCTTCTTCTTCCTCGGATTACTCCAACCAGTCTCGCGGCGGGCTCCCTCGCTTCTTCTCCGACGTCCTCCCTCCTTCCAAGGTGTTACCCTCTCTTTCCATGTGCCCGCGCGCGCGGGGGTGTTGGACGGCTCGTGTCGCGTCTTCCGGTGTTAATGGGTTTTTCCTTTTGTCTGCTTACTGTCGAACTGCAGGGTGGGGTGGTTCGCGTGCAGGGAGATGAATTCTGGCATATGACCAAAGTGTTGAGGTTGAGCACAAACGACAGGTGTCTTCAGGCCTTCATCTTTTCTGACGCAATGGTTGCTGGATTTTCTTGGTTGCCTTCACAATTGGGCTATGATGATAAGGGGCGATTTTAAGCAGTTCGAAGTGACTTACTTGCATTGCCTCCTTGGGCTATGATTTGCTGAACTTTTGCTCTCTTTATATAACCTGTGGACATTACATGCTTACCAAGTGTTCGACAAAATCTCCCTTAGTAATTTTATTGTCTAGCTTTGCAAGACAATGGCGTTTATGTAACTTGCATTTAATATTCCTGCAAGGGTAGAGCTCTTCAATGGGAAGGGAGGATTAGTGAGGGGGAACATTCAGAGTGTTGATCGGGCTGGATTGGACTTCGTGGCTCTGGAAGACCTGAAAATGGTCCCTCCTCAGACGCCGCAGTGGCATGTATTTGCTGCTTTTGGTGAGTTATTACCAATCTAAGCAATTATTCACAAGTAGTTAGTTTTTAAAGGCTTGGGACATAATTCTTTTTTAGCTCCTAATTGTTGTCAACTTTGCTTAGGAACTCTAAAGGGTGGTCGAGCTGATTGGCTTGTTGAGAAATGTACGGTATGTGTCCATGCAATTACGTCTTCTGCTTCCCACATTTGAAAATTAAATTGTCCCTTTGTGCTATGCTTGTCACTCCTGATTTGTTCTTTGATTCCCATAGGAGCTGGGGGCGAGCAGTGTAACTCCTCTGCTGACTGAGCGATCTCCTTCAGTCTCAGAAAATAGGGTCGACAGGCTACAACGGCTCATCTTAGCTGCATCAAAGCAATGTCAGTTACTCATCACCACATGAGTAGTCTTCATTAATAGAAGTCCTCGTTCATATTAGTTATTCTTTTTCTTTGGGGAACTCGATCAAATTGTACTTTGTATTTTCCAATATAACATAAGAAGGTCCCTTTGGCTTGGTTGAGTAATTGTTCCAACTTACCTTCTTTAATTGCTTTTCAGGTCAGCGGCTTCATGAAATGGTACTTAATCCTCCACAAAAAATCAATGACATTCTACCTCATGTAAGTTAATATTCCTTGACTGCAACCCAGCACATTTGAAAAAATTTCCAATTTCATTCTCTTTTGGAAATGAATTTTTCATTCTTTGATTAAGTAATTAATTTATGTATGGTTTTGTGATTGGATTTTATAGATTCAGAAGTCAAAGCTATCTTTACTCGCTGTTGCAGAAGCTCCTTCTCTTATGAGTGCATTGACTTCAAGCAGAATTGAACCTGATGGGATTATGATTGTTGGACCTGAAGGAGGTTGGTCCCATTTTCTTTTGCTGATTTCCCAGCATATAATTGAGAAAACACGGGAACTTTGTGTGTGTAGAGGGGGTGAGAGCATGGTGGATGGTGGGTGGCCACCTGTGCAGATGTGTGTAGATGAGTGGGAGTGTGTGCGGGTAAACAAGAGTGGCCACTTCAGTTTTCATCCATTTTAATGATACATCATTCCTCTAGGAAGGCACCCTCCCTCCCCCTTGGTGCTTATCCCTCTTTTTAAGCCAATAGAAAAGGAAAACCATGGAACTGTTAGAAATCTAACTCTTCACATTAGATGGTATGCTATATAGCGCTTGGGTAGTACCTATGGTTCTACTTTTCACAAATAGGAGCTGTTGCTCGCCATCTTAGTTGGCAATTCTTTTGTTCTTCAAGATTCTTGTCTTTTGAAGCAAGTCTTTTCTCCTAACATCTTCAGTCTGCAATGCTGATCCCTTTTTCCTTTTAACTAACAATCACATATTTTTACCTTCTGTTTGTTGTATGTCAGATTTTACTGAGAAAGAATTGAGTATACTGATGCAAGCAGGTGCTACTGCTATTGGGCTAGGGCCACATCGCCTACGGGTAGAAACTGCCACAATAGCCCTTCTGGCAACGCTCATGTTATGGTCTGATCATCATCAAGTGACTAAAGCTTGATTGCTTGTTCATGCCAGGTAAGTTGTTGTGGTGCTTTTGGCTTATGCTATTACAGTCAGCAATTGTGCTCTATATATTCTTTTACTGGGGCGGGGCACATCCTCGAGGTGCACTGTGTCCTGTGTGAGGAAATATCTCATTGATTTTTAAAATCATATAATACAAATATTTTTGTGATTAGAATTTCCATAACCATTGTGAACTCTGCTACTTTAATCTATTCAAATTCTGTAGCTGGTAATTAAAAAATCACAATCTCATGAGCGTGACTAAAATCACAATGGCATGAGTGCGACTCTTTCTTATTTGTATTAACCTTTTGGTATTATTGACTTAATAGCATGTATTATTTTATATTTTTCTTTACATTAAATTAAGTGGGTCATACTTTAGAATGAGTTATATGATATAATAATCTACGTTTTATTTTATAATTTGTGAATATATATAATATAACCGGGGTGGGGAAGGGTAATGCCATCGCTGCCTTGTGCCCCACGGGGCAATATTCACGGGGACAACTTGTCTCGTTTGGGACGGCGCACCACTGGGCACAGATGCCCATTCCTGTTCTTCTCATTATAACCAAGATGAGGCTGATGTTGTGGGTTTGATTTTTGTCCTTCAAGATTTGTGCTTGTCTGCACACAAGGCAGATCCACGCATGCTCCCAAATAGGCTTTAGAATTGAGAGATTCGCTCTACTGGGGAAGGTCGTGCACGGCTATATTAGTTTTGAAAACTGACACGCGACTTATTTTCTTGGTCTTCCTTATTAAGTTAATTAAAAGTTGACTGACTTGAGCAGCATTATAAAACCACCTATTGTGATACATGCCACGGATTGCGAGATTTCATTAAAATTCAGCTGCACTTGGTTTAATAGTTAACCATATTTACTATTTGCAACTTGCAGCATCTTCCTCCGGCTTGGTGCTTATATTACCCATGTCAAAAGGATGAAGCACCGAGCATGTCTGTTGCAGATGAAGCTCCACTTATTAAATCACATTTTAACTTGTACTTGGGATCGGTGGAAAAGAAGACTAACTCGGAGATGTGGCATTCCAGTTGCAGCTGCACCAGTGAGGTGATTAGAATTCAGATTACTGTTTAGTAGACATGGATGAAAGACAGCAGTGTCGTTTAAGAGATAATTAGCTGTTCTCTTTTCTTCTTCTTTTCTTTTCTAAAGAAGCCAATTTGATGAGGCAGTGATCTATCTAGAAATCTTGAACAAAAAGGTTAGCAAAGGTCAAAGCTCGGGCCAGCATTGTCGTCGATGTTGCTTTTGGCTCAGGGATGGGGAAAATTCAATGTGTTTGACTCTCAGGTTTTGGCAGGCGGAGGATGTGAATGTCGGCTGCATTTGTGGAAAACTATGAGAGAGTCGTGTGGAGTCCAAGTGCCGTTCCCATTCACGATGTTGTTGTCCGTCTTTGGTGGACGGTGGTTTTGATCAACTGAGGTTGGGTGGTAATGTAACGTGGTCGTTTTGGTCAGCACGATCCATCATTTTTGATCGACAGTGACTCTGGATAAGTACGAAACCGGGGTCTCACTGCTGCCGTTCATTTGTTCTATCACTCTCGGTTGTACGTTGAATGGTACTGTGCACTGTCCTACATAAACTTTGACCAAAGAACTTGGAGTCCTTTTTCTTGAATTCCATGGATGTGGCGTATTCATATTCAAGGGATAGGAATAAATTGGCTATGCTCCTCTTTTGTCAAAGACCGTACATATCTTCATTGCATCGAATCCGCCCACCATACAAAAAGTCGAATACTACTTTTGGCAAGATGGTAATTTGAATTTTCGACTCGATTAATCTTCATGGATATAGACGGGACCAAATGAGGTTGTGTTCATGATGCTGGGTTGATCACCTCTCGGCCATTGGATTCATTTTCAACATTACAAAATATATCTGAAATGTATATGACCCAAATATAACTCTAGTAGAAGTAATACCCCTGTCTCTATCGCTTATATTTGCGACATTTACTATTAATACTAAGTCTGACTTTTACCAGTTCAGTTTAGCAATCGGAAAATGATATAAGGAATCGAAATGATAATTACACAAGATATGATTTTTTTTTTATTGCGATGTGTCCTTAAATAATTCGGGTTTGATTAATTCTGACCATTGTTTATAGGCAAATTAGTCATGTGCACTTATCATAGTAAAGTCTTCCGTACTATCGTCGCCACGTATATTATCCCTCTATCTATTTGTCTTGTTCCTTAACTTGTTCCGATTCTCTCTCATTCAAATGATATTTTTGAAAAACATTTTCCAAAACGTTCACTTTTTTTGCGAAATAAATGAAAGATAAATGGTAGGCCTACTCGATAAAATTGATATCTAAGTGCTCAAAATTTAGGTAATGAATTTATGTATCGATAACCTTAAGTGCTAAAAATAAAATTAAAAAGGTTTTTGATGATAACTAAAAATCGATGGATAAATACAATTAACCTCTCCCAAAGATAGAAAAAAGGACCATTATTGGCAGATTTTTACCCATATGTTTAGCAAAATTTAAATCATCATAAATTATTCTTCTATGGAACGAATTGAGCAACCCCTTTTGCTTACCAGATTAAGTGCATTTCTTAATAAATTAATTCTATTTAAGGCCATAAATCAAGCTTAATTTCAAGTTATCAAACATGCTCTTTACTTTATGCAAAAACACAGGCCGTTGGTCTTGCACAAAATTTTCTTAGCATAGGCCCCGCCCCTACACATAAAGCAAAGCAAGAGGCAAGTGGCAAATTCGTCATATTTGTCAAACTACGTGTCGACATTCACACGTTCCGCTCAATAAAAAGAACCCCAGACTCCATAAGCAAAACTCCGAGAGCAAGAACCGCAAATTGCACTCCCTTCCCGATCCCCGCAGAGAGGAAGATCGGACGTCCGAGCGAACCCGGCGATGGCGAACCATCTGGAGGGCTTGGTGGAGACGATAAAGTCGAAGGTGCGGGCGCTGAAGAAGAAGACCAAGAAGCCGTACGTGAAGATGGACAAGAGCTCCAGCGTGAAGGTGGAGATCCGCAGCCGCAAGGCACGCAAGCTCATCGACAAGACGCTCAAGCTCGCCGATCAACCCGTCAAGCGCAGCTTCTTTTAGGCCTCACCTGATCTCTCTCTCAATCCTCTCTCTCCCTCTCCCTCTCTCTTAGAAATCGAGGAGAGATCAGTCGGGTAAAGGGAGACTATGATGATGATGATGAGTTCGTGTTCCGTTAGGAGTTGGCTTCTTTACTTTGGTTTTCGTTCTTTGTCATCGTCGTTCTCGGGTCTGTACCTGCCGCTTCTGGGTTTCTGACTAGGTTTAGGATGACATAGGAATGAAAGGGTTTCGGTGTGCGGCGTTGGAGAGGCGTCGTTTTTTCCAAGTTTGATTGTACAGAGAAAAGGGTTCCGTTGAAACATATCGTCCCATCAAGCAATCGTCTGCATATTATCAGAGCAAAAACTCATTTGTTAGGAAAGATCTTAAATATCTCCTCACACCAAGGGCAAACAAATTCATCGAAAGGAAGAGGAAATCAAAGATGATCATCTTATTCTGCTCCCGATATAGTGCGCGAGAGAAAAACGGGAGAGACAGGCGGTTTTCTCTATTTGCCCGGATCTTCAGCCTGAGAGTTTTTGTTTTGAACACTCTCCGCACCGATCTTTCGCAACCATTTTGCTCGTTCCGTCGTATGTAGGAAAATAGGTTTTTCATGATCCGAGGGATGTGATGTAACGTAACGAACTTCTGGGGAGCGAGAAGTGAGAGTTGTCTTGCAGTCAAAGTATGCGGAACTGTCGAGTAATTATGCAATGGCATCTTGGTCAGACTCAGCAGCACAAAATCAAGGGGGGACGGGTCGCGTATTAAATTCCACGTGCTTGGAAAATTCAAGTTGATGGTGGGGTTGGACGGGCGAATGTCAAAGGACTCGAAAAATATCTGCCGTTTCCGAAAGTCCAGCGGATGAGAATGGATCGGTTTTTGCGGCCCAAGCCAAGGGAGAAAGAAGAGAGACTCTCCTCCAAAACGACTCGAATCGAAGTGGCGGTGTCTTCTTGCCTGTCGGCAGATCTCAGCTCTATCCCCTCAAGTTAAGTCCCCTCTGCTCGAAACCTGAAAATGGGGGGATTTCGCGGATTCGCGTTTGAGCTCGGGCTGAGCTCCAGGCGAAGCTGATGATGCGTGCGATCCTCTCTTTCTGGTGAACCGAGATGCGATGCGAGAATGCATCCAAACGTGACGCACACGTTGACCGAGGCTGCATGGAAGGAAGTACCTGGATTACATGTTTGATTGCGAATTCCGATGGATGGAAAGTCTTCTCGAATGCCCCGTTCAAATTTTGAAAGTCCACGCGTGATTCATGACTCATATTTTAGCTATGTATAATCACATCTAAGATGCACCATTGGGAACTTTTGTTATGGTGAGAGTTTTCTTTCCTCCTTCCCCCCTCTTTTTGGGTGTGTGAAATGAAAGTATCGGAATTCAACGATGTCCTGATAGAGAGTAAAATGAATATAATTTGGAAAAGTTTGATTAAATGGCAAGATTCGTCGATTTCTTGCATCGGGTTTTGGAGGGATAGCTTGAACAAAAATATTATTAGCCAAATCGTGCTCACAATGAGAGATCATTTAGAAGAGATCAGCCTCCATTCAAAATTGGGAAGTGCATGAGTGATTAGTGACTTATTCCTAAGGGGAAAATTACTAAAAAAGGCCTAAATTTATTGTAATTTTTCCAATTTAGTCATAGTTTTTTTTTTTTTTACTAATGCAATCCTAAAATTTTTGTAATTGTGCCAATTCAATTTATCCGGTTAAATTTAGCCGATGGCACCAACAAACAATTTTTTAATAATATTTTATTTTATTGATTTTTTTCTTTATTTTTCATTTTTCTTTTTCTTGTCCCTCCTTCTTCCTCTTGCTTTGGCGACCGGCTAGAGGGGAGGGCCGGTCAATGGCTAGTGGCATGCCCTTGCCGTGGCTAGGTGACGTTTGCCTTATTGGATCTGGGCAAGGTCGGCCTCGCTAGATTCGATAGGGGCTTGCCTTGCCAGTGACTAGGGGAGCTCACCATTGGTCGGCGACTAGCCCTCCCTCTAGCCGGTCATTGGAGCAAAAGGAAGAAAGAGGGAGGAGAAAAAGAAAAGAGAGAAAAAAAGACAAAATAAAAAATAAAAAAATTCAAAAAAATAAAAAGTAAAATATCATCAAAAAACTGTTTGCCGGTGCCGGCATCAACCAATCAAATTTGGTTAAATGGATTGAATTGATATAATTGTAAAAGGTTTATGATTAAATTGAAAAATTTGTAATATATTTATGACTTTTTTGATAAATTTTCCCATCTTTTAACGATGTATAATCACATCTAAGGTGCACCATTGGTGACTTTTTTTTCCCTTTTTTCTTCCCTTTTTTCAGAGTGTGAAAGTATCAGGTATTTAGCGATGTCTTGGTGGAGAATACCATGAATATAATTTGGAAAAGTCTGATTAAATGATAAGATTCATCGATTTCTTCCATCGGATTTTTTAGGGATAGCCTGAACAAAAATATTATTAGCCAAACCGCGCTCGTGATGAAAGATCATTTAGAAGAGATCAGCCTCCATTCGTGGTGATGCTGATATTGAAGAGTTCCTTGAGCCCCTTCTTGATGACAATTCTATTGATAGAATGGG
Organism: Eucalyptus curtisii; assembly: GCA_017140595.1. Lineage (NCBI taxonomy): Eukaryota > Viridiplantae > Streptophyta > Magnoliopsida > Myrtales > Myrtaceae > Eucalyptus > Eucalyptus curtisii. The sequence goes on along the minus strand of CM029502.1, from coordinate 35,248,416 downwards.
GGGTCGAGGGGTACCGCAAATAATGCGAAAGCGACGACATTGACGTTTCTTGTGAGAACAAGCTAAACTTCCTCAATTCAACGTTCCTTTATTTTATGCGAGAATTGGGTCAAGGATTTGGACTAATTGGCCTAAAGTCAACCCTAAAAATTGGAGGCTGGACTGGTGAAGGCCGAAGCTAAGATGATGCAAAGCTTATGCAACTGGCGAGTATTAATTTCCACCGATTGACCGGAATAACTAATGATCAAGAACGAAACTTAAACAACATTAAAGGATGTTTGACTACTCGACTACTAATTTGAAGAATTCTTGATATCATGTCCTTATGCATTTGGTTGATGTTACCCGCAAAACAATAAATATTGCCATTCTTGACTCTTTTATTTCAAATTGATCAACAAAATTAACCACTCGACCAATTGGTTTAACCGGTGGTAGGACCATTTTGGCTCCATGATTGAAATTTCGCCGCCATAAATCAGGAAGAGTTTCAAGTTTTTTTACTCAAAATTTATACCAACTAGAGCAAGAAAGGTGCCTTCCAAATCTTGTTCATTTTTTCATCAATTTTAGAATCTCATGGGTATTAGCTTGGGAATTAGATGGTTTACGTTTCTCTTCAGCCCCATCGCATTCCAAACCTGATCTAGAGGTTCAAACCAAGTGGTGGGATAATTTCAATTTCGCCAAAAAATGCATATGAAGAAACTGTCCTGTCTTGGCTAAACCAACATAACACCCAAATTAAAGTTTCTCTAGATTGCACAATTAGAAGCAAATGCTTCATTTTCTCGTGCAAAAGTCTTTGGCCACTGTGCAAGTTGCAGCTGGTGATCACAAGACGAATGTATCGCAATCATGGAGCAACTGCTAGCAGAGCTGAAAAGTTCCAAAAGCAATTCTAACCAATCACATCATAAAGAAGATATCAATGAGGACGATTGTTATGGAATCAATCTCTCAGATGATAAAAAATAAAATCATAATAATATCAGTAGGAATCAAAACAATATCATAAAAAAAAAAAAAAAAAGAAGAATAAAATCAGTAGGTCATCAGACTGCAGCAGCACGAGAGGACTCTTGCCACTACTAGAGGTAGAGCCATTAATCAAATTGCAGCAGCATGTGGGTAACTTACCACCAGCAAAAGCAGGTTACCTGTAGCAGCAGGAGCAAAAACTGCGTTAAACGTCATGGTCGACAAATCATTAATGAATCACTATACAATCACATGGGCATTCATAGCCATTCTCATTATAATATGGCGATTACTCTAACTAATAAGGGCAGAACTTACATTCATAACAGTTTACATTTGTGTGAGAAAGAGTCTCTGTATCACTTCCCTCTACACTTGCATCTCGGTAAGATTCCCATTTCCAATCATCCGTAATCTTTTTAATCATTTCATTTTGTACGCCTTTACCACTTTATCATATTATTAATATCAGAACTACCACCTATATGGTGGTCTTACAATCTGCTTATTTGCTTTAAAAGTTCTGAGCGAAGCGTGTCTAATCTAAAACAATTTATATAATCAGGATTCGGATTGACGAAATTCATCTCAAATTCATGATGCAATTTAATTTTTACAGGTCTACCATGGAAGTACATTGCTTCATGATTCATTGTTAGTTATGTTCATCTTTGTCACCGGAGATTTTTGTTATAGGTGAGTGCTTATTATTATTATTTTTTGGGTGTGTGAAGATATTGGCATTTAGCGTTGACTTGGTGGAAAGTAGCATAAAATTCTGGTAAAATTTGATTAAAGAATAAGATTCCTCGATTTCTTCCATTGAGTTTTTTTTGGAGGATAACAAAAATATATTAGCAAACCGCACTAAAAATAAAAGCCAAGCAACAATCAAGTCCTATCGAATGGATGGCATTAAATGATTTAGTAAAGTGGCGTCGTTAACTCATCCAAACTTTGCTCTTACTCTTCATACTTTGTTTTATTTGGATTGATATACTTCTTATTTGGGTAGAATATAATTTTCAGCTCTCTTCTTAAAGGCAAAATTTCTTTTGCTTTTAATTGCTGTACAAAATAAAAAACGTCATAGAAAATGGAAAAATACTGGATTAACTAAAATGATACTAACAGAAAAATATTCTTGATATTATTAAAAGTAATATACTAAAACTCAATAACTAAAGTCACTTTTAACATAACTAAATAAGGTATTCTAAGAAGACAAATTAAATAAAAACGAAGAATGCCTCGATAAATAAAGTAGAAATTCCTTTTACTTCATGTGTTTCCTTTTCCTAAAGTATCTTATTATTTCTATTAATATAATCATCAAAATTTTAACAATTATATATTCAATATCATTACCATTATTGATATTTATTTATTTTTTATATTAGTATTTGGCTAAACTTATTTTTGTCCATTTTCCTTATGTTACCGTTCTTTACAGATGGGAGTGATTTTTGAATTATCCGATCTAGCCGCTTCTGCTCTCTCCCCTCCAACGGTCAAAAGAAAAAAGCGGAAATCCCTCAAGCCTGACAACACTCGCCTCGCTCCTATCTCTCTCCCAGCACCTCCTCCTCTCTTCTCCTTCATCATCATCATCATCATCATCATCATCATCATCTTCTTCTTCTTCTTCTTCTTCTTCTTCTTCTTTGTCTGTTCTTCTTCTCCTCATTCCCCTTTTTCTCTCTCTCTGTGGAGCCCCGATTGGGTCAAGACAGCGACCACGACGGAGCAAGATCTGGCTCCACGTGCCGCTGATGGTCTTTGCCGGACACAACCCATCGTCGGGGCACAGAAAGAGAGGGGGGGGGACTGCCTTCAGGGCTCAGCGACTGGGACGCACGCGGTGGCAGCAAGGGCCCGGCTCGGCGATGGGATGTGGGTGGCAGATTCCAGGGTATTGCTAGATGGAGTTCGAGATGGGGCTCTTCAATTCTTCGCGCGGGTTCATTCTGTGAGTATCTGGAAATTCAATCTCTCCTGGATTGTTCTTGTTTCCCATGACGATAATGCCGCGTTCTTTTGATTTGTTTGTCGCTGATGGCGGTTGGCTTGTGTTTGTCCTGTTCTGGTTCTGTTGGCTGTTCTGCAGTTGCAACCTTGTGGTGAATTTCTTGACATTTTTTTTGGGCTCGTGTGACTGGGCGTCGTTGCGTCATGGTAAATTTCAAGTTGAGGTCCTTTTTTTTTTTTTTTTTTTTTCCCGGTCGTACTCAGGATGATGTTTGATGAGTCAAGATAATGATTTTTTATTTAAACTTGAAAGTCTGAATGGAGACAGCTATGGCAATTTATGACATGAGCTGGTTATCTGTCTTTCGGGTAGGTGTGGTTTTGGATAGAAGTGAATATAAGTTCAAAACTGGATTTCGCCTGAAGTAGTTTGCGAGACCGTTTGGCAGGAGTTGAGGTGAAAAAGTTGGAGGATTTGATGACCATTAGTGTCTGGAAAGTGCTCCTTTGAGCATCTGATTATTGGGACTTTCTTCATGTCCAGATAGAATTTTGGCCAACTTAGTCATGGGATTATGATCTACTAGAGAGATGAGAAAGCGTGGTTGACAGGATTTCGAACTGGCATTTCACATGGTCACATTTCTCTATCACTATTATTCCGTAGATGATCAAGTGTTCTTTTGGGAAAAAGCAAAGGAGGATATTGTCTGAACTGTAGTGGAACATTTATTAGTCTTGGAAGCTTTTCCCACTTAGATCGTCAATTGGTGGAACTGGTGACACCTAGGTTTGATGACATTTGACTGATTATGCCTTTCTTGGAGCCACAAAATTTATTGACAAAGCAATAATAGGATCCACTAGATGCATGGAAGGATTTCTGTGTCGTCCTTATTCTATTGATGGTGTTTAGATTGGAGGGTGATGGCTTTTATATGGGCCGATCATGTTGGGCTAACTCGGTCCGTGATCTATCATATTGGTCAATTATCTGACATTTATTTGCGAGTAAGGCAGTTGCGGATAATGCAGTTACAGATAGTATAATAACTGCTCTTGACAGTTCAAATAGATTAAGAGAAGTAATCTTTAAGAAATAAAAAATAGTAGATTCGAAATCTAACTCCTATTAGGAAAATCACATCTTTCCTTAAGAAGCACGTTTTCGAGAACAATGTTTTTGTTGCCTCCCAATAAGGTACGGCATTCCACCTACGAAGAAAAATCTATTGAAGACCTTTGAGCCTGTAATATGATCTCTTAATTAGTGGAAAACAAGGCACGTTTCGTTGCATGATGTGCTTTACGATTAGCAATACAAGGTTTTTTGGGATGCTTCTAGAATTTGTTTTTCGTTTGACTTGAAGGTTCGTAATATATTGAGGAATTTGTTTCTGACATATAGAAATTAGTTTCCATCCTTGGTATGTGTTCTTGTTTCCTGATTGTTTAACATGTTTAATAAATAAATTGTTGGCTAGAAATCACAAAACGGTGCCGATGAATGCTCGGGTATGAAAACCGACACTAGACCATACTATTCAGGGTCGTTTCTCGATGTTCTGTACTTTAAAAATCATATTTGGAAGCGTACAATTGTAGTTCTAATCGAGACAAGAAAAACAAGTGGCGGCACACTGGCGGAGGTGGCTAGATGCCCCTCCATGCGTGACCACAAGAGATAGCCTTGTCGGCGCGTGCGCACGTGCGCATAGGGAGAACTGTTGCCCACGTCACGCGTCGCACATGCGTGTCATGCACTAGGCTAACGTCACTATGATGTTAGCTGAGCAATAAAATAGTCGAGTCTCATGACTTGACTAGACGCCTGACTCGACCTTTGATTTGTTGACTCAATTTATTGGTCATTGGCTATTGTTGACCACTAATTGACATTGACCATTGACAAGTGTTAATTGGGAAAAAAAGAAAAACCTTTTTGTTATGTATTGAATTATGGATTATGTGTAATCCATTTTTTTATTCTACATTTGTTGCAAGAACAATGCCGCGTTTAATACACACGCCTATTGTTATAAGAACGGATGAACAAAGGGGGAGACTTGTAAGGCTGTAAGTTGAGTTAGCTACCTATCAATGGGATGAATGTGACATGGTCAATCAATCACGAAAGTCAATGGGGGTGATACAAGAAATCATCTAGAAAGCCAAATGAATAGATGATTGATGCCTTGAAAAGAACTGGTAGAAATGATCGATGATTTATAGAAAGCTTCTGAAATCGACGTGGTGGATGGTTAATAGGAAATGGTTGAAAATCCTCTTGTTCTAGATTATAACGAGCTTGCAATGGATTTTCAAAGAAAGTTCACAATGGTTGGTTTGGGTAGTAAAGACGTTGACTTTGGCATGAACACATCCTGATGCAAAATGAATGTGCCATGGATGAGTCATAAGAGATCTCCAAGAGTCTTTTCGAAGTTGCCCAATATAACCTTAGAATTTTTAGAGGAATTTTCTAAGGAATTTAATAAGTTATAATTGAGGCGCTGAACATATAGTAATAGTTCGTTTATCCTTTATAATATTCTTTTCTATGTTGATATTGATATGTCTTTTGTTGGATTAGTTACTTTGTATAAATGGGAAGTTTAGTTAATGAATGTTCAGTGATATTTGCTGCTATTATTATTATCTCATCTACATTATTTATGGGAAGTTGAACTTATCTTTGCATAAATGATTATATTAATGATAATTTTAAGTTAGGGATTTTGAATAATGATTGGAAACAAAGTAACCTTTAGACTCTGAAATCTTATTTAAAATTATTCATTAATATAATTATTTTATACAAAATAGATGCATAAATGTTGGACATTAATAATTCGTACAAATATTTTAGAAATGTTCAGATATAATGGTTTCAACTTTTAAAAATATAGTGGCTAAATTAAACAAATGAGAGAAATTGAAAGATGAGAATGATGAGATATGAAATATGAAAATTCAGTTTGTGGTAGAATAACAAGAAGTACTAGAAGCTTTTAATCAAGTTATGGAATAACTTGAGGATGGAAATAATACATAACATAAGAGAGATAATGATGCCATTGTTGCTTAAAAGAAGAACTTAATTGCTCGCATCACATTACTGAGTAGTAGAGACATTGACATTATGTGATATGTGGGTAGCATTGGCGGTTAGATTTAGTCAAACATCTATGACCAAACTAGGACAGTTCACTATTAGGTTTGACTCCACACCTAAGGAGGAGATGATGGAAGAAAAAGAGAGAAAGGAGAAGAAAAAGAAGAAAAGAAGAAGAGAAACGAGAAAAAATGAAATTTGAGTTGGCTTGATTTTGAGAATAAAGAAATAACTTTATTTACTCATTCATTTTGTTCCAAATCTATTTTCGGAGCAAATCCCGAGAACAAAAGATTTACAAAATGGATTCATGTTCTTTTTTGTTTTTGAGGATAACATAATAGAATAAGATATTGTTTGACCGTTGCCAAATAGACCATTTGTTTCCAATTAATTCATAATTTGAAATTATTATTTAGTATGATTATCTATGCAAAAATAAGTTTTCTAAAGTCATTAAAACTTTCTTGAACTTCTCGCAAATAATGCAAATAAACTTCCGATTTACTGAACATTCATTAATTAAACTTCTCATTTACACAAAGTAACCAATCCAGCAGAAGACATATCAATATTAATATAGAAATGATTATTTACAAAGGATAACGGAATCATTATTATATGTTCAACGCCTCAATTCTAACTTATAAACAAGGAAAGACTTATCAAATTCCTTAGAAAATTCATTTGGAAATTCTAAGGTCATATTAGGCAACGATGGAAAGACGCTTCAAGATCCCTTATTACTCTTCCATGGCACATTCATTATGTGCTAGGATGCATTTATGTCAAGGGTCGACATCTTCGCCGCTCCAACCCTTGTGAACTTTCTCAGGAAATCCATTGCAAATTCCTTATAATATGAACAAAAAGGTTATTACTTGTATCCCATTGACCATCCATCACATTAATTTCAGAAGGTTTCCATAAATCATTGATCATTTTTCATAATTCATATGGGAGAGTTCTTGTCAAGGTATCAATCATCTTTTTATTTGACATTTTATAATATTTCCAGATGATTTCTTGTATTATTCCATTGACCTTCATGATGCGATTGACCATGTCACATCCATCCCATCAATAGGCAGCTAACTCAGCTTACAACCTTACAAGTCTCTCCCTTTGGTCATTTGTTCTTATAACAATAAATGTGTGTACTGAACACAACATTGAAGACAAAAAAGGGGGATTACATATAACCCATAATCCAATTCATTGGAACAAAAAGGGTTTTTTTTTTTTTTTTTTTGGGTTCTCTCTATGCTAGTGCACAAGCCAACAATGTTGTCTTTTTTAGCAGTGTGTCGCCACTTGTTTTTCTTGTCTCAACGAGAACTACAACCCTATACTTCCAAAAATGATTTTTAACGCACGGAACATTAAGAAACCACCTTGAATAGTACGGTCAGGTGTCGATTTTTTGTACCTGAGCGTTCATTGGTGCCATTTCGCGATTTCCGATTTATTAAACATGTTAAACGATTAGGAAATAAGAACACATGCTCTAATACTAATGATGAAAACTAATTCGTATGTGTCGGAAATGAAATGAACCTTTGAATAAAATGAGAAACACATTCTATAAGCATGCTCATAAAAACCTTGTGTCATTGATCGTAAAGCACATCACACAACCGAACGTTTTCCACGAATTAAGAACAGCCTAGTAGGCTCAGGAGTCTTCAATGGATTTTTCTTTGTAGGTGGAATGTCGTACCTTATTGAGAGGATACACAAACATCATTCTTAAGGAAAGACATGAATTTCCTAGTAGGAGTTAGATCTCAGTTATCTATTTCTTAAAAATAACTTTTCTCAATCTATTTGAATTGCCAAGAGCAGTTTATTATCCATAACCACCTTATCTGCAAATAACTATCGGATAATGGGTCAACATGATGGATCTAGATAAAGGTCTTTGATGTTTACAAGCGATTAAGTTGATTGTGGAGAGAAGGATGAAGTATGACACAACTGGTGGTGGGTGAAGGATGGTAGAGAAGGATGGGTTCAGATTGAAATCCAGTGGTAATATTATGATGACTTACCAGGGGAACAAAAGGTTCTAATATGCTTATCAAGGTGAACGGGGGTGAACAAGCATAACTTCCTAGTAAACCTTGCTTTGTTTTTTAAATTTGTGTGATAAGAAAGAAATTCATTCTGTGATTACCATTCGTTAGCTAGATCATTTGGGAATTACCATTCTAGTCATTTTCTTTTTATGTTTGCCATATCTTTTTAAAAGTATGACATGAGGCGACTATGTTAATCATATGGATTGATTGCATAATGATTTTGTATAATTTTGGGTGATTTTTCGATGTTGCTGCTTGGTGAATTTTAAGGTAAGTGTTAGTACTGATCAAGGTATTACTTTTTGAATAGTCTCTGTAATTTTGGGATGTTTGGATTGAAACGCTATTTTAGGGTTAACAAAAGTTAGGTAGAATACATATGAACTAAAGCTATATTTGATAGCCCAAATTTAAGTCCGAATAGGATTATACTATTCAGTATATGGTGACGTTCTCCAGACTAGATAAATTCCGAATCATTCGAATAAAATGCCAAATAAGAAATTTGGATGGATTGTAGAATGATTTTGTATAATTTTGGGTGATTATTTGAGATTACTATTTGGCGAATTTTGAGGTGCGTGCCAGTACCAATCGTGGTATAGTTTTTTGAATGGTATTTGTAATTTTGAGATGTTTGGATTGAAGCACTACTTCAAGGCTGACAAAAGTTGGGGGAACATATATCGACTAAGGCTATATTTGATTATTTAGATTTAAGTCTAGATAGGATTATCCTATCCAGTGTTTGGTGACATTTTCCAGACTAGATAAATTCAGAAACATCCGAATAAAATGCCGAATAAATAATTTGGATTGATTGTAGAATGATTTTCTACAATTTTTAGTGATTATTTGATTTTGCTGTTTGGCGAATTTTGAGATGAGTGCTAGTACTAATCATGGTATAGTTTTTTTGAATGGTCTCTATAATTTTGGGATGTTTTGATTGAAACACTTCTTTAGGGCTGACTAAGGCTATATTTGATAGCTTGAATTTCTGTCTGGATAGGATTATCCTATTAGTGTTTGGTGATGATCTCTAGACCGAATAAATTCAGAAACATCCGGATAAAATGCTGAATCAGAAGTTTGGCCTTAGGAATGGAATAAACTCGGATTGGATATAAAATTTAAAAAGTAACTAAAAAATTTAAAATTTATCATTTTGTGATGACGCCCACCCAATGACCTACCACCAAAATTACCGATCATCGTCACTTCCAACCATCGCATGATCATCATCACCTCATACCACACCTGTCGTCACCATCGGCCGATGATCGTGTTTTGAAGAGTGACAGTGATAAGGGCCGCATAAATCATCCTTTCCATCTCATTTGCATACGTCCTTCACGTGGAGCTTGATTTTTCATGCATGACTCATAATCCAGCAATTCACCTGCTGGTCAACGAAGAATGGCTAGCACACCATTTGCTTATTGGCAATCACGGTCTCAAGTGTTGAGGTCCATCATCAAGAACATTGCAATGGCACCGCGGTGCAGAACCCCCTCTTGCTGGCCTATCCCATGATGCACACCTTCTCCATTGTCACCTCTCTTAGCCGCTTCTTCGGCATTGGAGTATGACCGTAGACCCACTGAAGTTCCTCTTGCTATTCATGAGGTCTAACTAAAATTACATGAACTCGTGCTGGTTGAGATATGTGATTTTAAATTTTTTTTAAAGATTTTCAATACTAACTTAAGTTGTGGAATTTCGAAGATTATTGAAGATTTTTTCTTTTCAAAGATTTCAAATTCTATCTTAGGTTGCGCTAAAACATATGATAAGATATTACTATAATCTGGGGATTTGTGGAGGATTTCAAATCCCCTTTATCCTATCCTATTCCAATCCAAATTCAAAAGTCCAAACATGATCTAATAAAACTTATGTTGCAGATGTAGTAAGAGTGAGCATGGTTCCAAGATAGAGCCTAGAACCTAAGAACTAAATCGGTGGAAATTTATTCGATTTTAAGTACCAAAGTATGTAGGATCCGTTCCAAATTAGGTAACCTATTTTGACGAATAGCTAGGTAAGTGGAACCTGAAACTTAAAACTTAGAACCTAGAATAAATTTTTGTATTCTTCATGGTCTCTGTCTTCGCGATATCCTGCAATATTCCGTAATGTCCGATGATAAATGTATAATCTAAAACACTAATTTGAGCTTCTATTTTAATCTGGAAGCACTAGTTTGAGCTTCCATTTTATGACTAAGACTTTTTCTTTGTTAATGTTTCATATTTTTCAAGTGTCTAAATATAAATGTGGTCAATTGAATTTAACAGTAAGTGGTGGTCATTAAAAGTGATGATTTAGTGCAATTATTCGATTAATAACACAAGTAAAATTTGGGTGTACTTTGAAATTGACCTTGGAACCTATGACATGGTAAGTTCTAGGGTATAAATGGTAAGTTTTAGGTTTCAAAAAATGAGAAACTCATTCCAGCATGTAGGTTTTAGGTTTTAGATAGAATTGGTATGGAACCTGAAATCGCTTATTCTTAAGATGTAAGGCCTTGGGTATTAAGGTCTCTATCGTGTTTGAATATGAAGTTTGGAAGAATATAAGTAGATATGTCAAAATGGGTCCAAAATGGTGTCACGTCTCGAACTCCTAAATCATGAGGACACAATTGACAAGGGTTATTAATGCGACATCTCATACATGTCTCTATCCCATTTTTCTTTATTTTCTTAATCTTTAAATTAAGTATATGCAAAATGATACAACATCAACACCCAATCCATAACAATAACAACAACATATCAACGAGTTGGAAAATACATGTGTGAACATACATACAAACATGCTACTATATTCACATCAAATATTTACAAGCTTTACAATTTGGGCCTAGTTCCATTTACATAAGCTACCGGTCCCAAAAAAAAAAAATGTCGCCAAGGTTAAGGGTAACCTTGTCTCTTCTAACGAGATTGTAACCAAAAGCGGTTCTTCCTACAAAGACTAGCCACCTATGGGTCGTCCATGGTGCCTTTGGTGAAGCGTTGTCGTTCGGCCTAGGTTACCCATCGAAGCCACAAAGTGGACCTACGAGATCCTTGTCCACCTAAATGTACCTTGCATGCTACCGATGGGGACGAGATCATTGAGCCTTTCTTCCACCCTAGCAAATGATATGTCCGTCACTGACACCTCTATCTTCATGAGGAGGTTGAACTTAATGGGTGGCACATAAATTCTAAAAAAGACAACAGGTAAGTTATAAACTCGGTAAGCAAATCCACTAATTTCTAGATAGGATGATGCCTCGCCATTTCAACAATTGCGTAACTATCCAAAACACTTGTCGATAGCAAATCAATAGCAAGACAAATGCCTTGTCTTGATTAGAATATGAGAAACCCTCATTTAACAATACACAAACATAAACCAAGCTCAACTCAAGAATATGAGGATTCATTCATACGAGATTCATTTATTACCGGCCGAAATCCATCAATTCTTTCGAAATCCACCAGGCATTCGAAATCCATCGGGTAATGTCGCCGAAATCCATCAGTCGATGACTTAAAATTATTCTCTCGTGTGACCATTCATCAAGCAACAATAGTCCGATTCTTATAATCACTTTTAGTCCATGCCGAAAGCATGTCATGATATGACTTATCAGAATCTTGACGTTGAACATACTAGGTGCGAATCAAGGCTTGTGGCTTGATCCATGGCATTTGAACACCGATCTAGTATTAAGCTTGGCTCGAGAACGATATGCTTCAAGATCACACCGAGACTAAGGACCGATCCGTCATGATTCAAGGTACGTTCAAGGTTGGGCATGAACTTGAGCATGCATACTTATAATTGTTACTATCTTGGCAACATAGTTAACAAGTTGGAGCAAGGACACTTTCCAAACCGACTCAAGAAAAAGCACTAAGTGAACCACATCAAGTAAAAACAATATCCAAACAAACTCAAATAAGAACTCGCTAAATGCTCGGAATAGTGCAATGAAACACCCTAGCCAAATATTAGTAAGTCTACAAATATTTGGTTAGTAGTAATGATGTAACATCCTCGATTCTGACCCCGTGAGGATTTGCCATAAACTTCAAAAAGGGTCGATAATGGGCCATTGGTCGTGGATCAATAAGTTCGATTGGCAAGGAATCACGGATCGGTCAAGGTTCGATCAACCGACCGATTGGTCACAAACTGGTCAAGGTGTTGGCTGTGAATTTCTACCGACCATACCGATGGGATAGGATCACCAGCTCATAAGATGACTTTTTGATAACGAGAATTGATCATGAGATGATTTTGGATCGGTGGATGGTCACGACCGGTCATAGCGCCCGGGCGCGGGTGATTCCTACTCGGCTATGCACCGATACACGGACGATCCGATGCGATCAAATGTGATCGTCTTCTGATAAAAAAAAATGTATCATTCCCTATTTAATTCTTAGTGATCAGAAATGATTCTTAAATTGGTGATGTTCGACTGTGGATCGATAATGCACCGATCATGAGCCATATGGATGGATCGGGTGCCGATCGGAATGAGCTTAGGGATAGACCCGACTATTCCGTTACTAATTATAAGGTCTATGAGTGTCTTGGCTTAGTGCTAGGCCATGGATAGCCTTAGAATTGACCTTGAACCGACCGAAGGACAAAGGACTGAAAATAAAGGAAATCGGTCGCGGCAAGCTTGACGATAGGCCAGGGACCAACCTGAGGGCCAATTTTGGATCTAGACGGACAAGGAGTCGACCAATGACCGATCCTCTAGGCCGACCGACCGCCCAAGGGGATGGTTTGGGCGAGCATAGGGTATGGTGGCTGAACCTCGGTGTATGTGATTCAATTCTTTGAGGTATACATAATGATCCCTTTCTTGGCCTCGGAATCAACTTGGATCTCTAGACCTCATTCTTGAGGAAGGAAATGATAAAGTAAAAGGGAATTTTAGAATCTCTTTATTAAATGAATGAGATGAGGTGTCCCTTGACTTTTGAAAGGTCATGATGGTGGGTCAAAATATCTTGGAAGTTCTAGAAAAAGTGGCACACACGTGGACCAATTAAAGAACGATACAAGAGCTCTCATTAATGACCGAAGATTCTAGAATTGCCGAGTTGGCAACTATGGCACCATTATTGTCAAACTTCATTAAATGCTCATTAAATGTGGGGTATAAGTGGACCAATGGAAGAGTGAAAAGAGGACCATCATTAATGATGCCTACGAGCTTAGATTGCCAAGCAAGATGTTTTAACTTTCCAACTCATTATCTAGGTCACAATTATTGGACCCATAGGCTTGCCAACTAAGGATTTTAGGCGGGACACTTGGAAACATTGGAATAGACCGCTTGGTGTAGTAATGGTGGCACCAAGTGCTATAAATAGAAGGGTCCCTATTCATTTTTTCATCTTGCCTCTCATTTCCTCCTTCCTCCTTCTCCTTCTCCTTTCTCTTGGCCTTGCATCCTCAATCCATCAAGCTATATAAGTTGGTCTTTGAGGTTTGCCAAGGTAAGTAAGATCCTTATGTCTTCTCTAATGTGATAGTCTCAATTGTCGAGTCTAGTTAGGTGCTCACCCGTCAAGCTGTGGGTAGCATGTTGGAGTTTTGTATGGTTTTGCTCATGTTTGTGCTTGAACATGTGCTTGAGTTGTTCACGCTCGGAATGAGGCTGAGGTTTGTTCGAGTTGAGTTCATTGCAAGACAAAGTCGCCCAAGCCATAAAGCCTTAGTTTTGGCATAAATAGGATGCCATGTCCAAGTCTCGCTTGGTGCGAGGGTCGCCTAAGGCCGCAAGGTCCTGAATCGACATTGAGGCGTGTCGATCTTATGCCTTGATCGGTATGGGGATTGCCCAAATTCACAAGGTTTTGGTAAGGCACCAAGCATGCCAATTTCTATAGTCCAAATGGACATAGGAACTTTGTGCTTGGCTTTGAATGAAACCACGAGCCAATGGTCATTCTTGATACATGTGCATTCACATCGGGTTGGAGCCGAGGTCCGTCAAGCTTGGGATCGTCACTAAAGCGAGGTGTATTCAAGCCTCGAGGTCTTGTTTCGGCATTAAGGTGTGTCGTTCCGAGCCTTGTCTGGTGCGAGGATTGGAACTAAGTGATTGATTTAAGTTACGGATCATAGATCGTTCCCGACATATGTATTAGTGAAGTTTAAGAATTCATGACATACATGAATGGGTGAGCACACCTTCGGGCCATAAATGTGTCGGCTAAGAGAAAAGATAAGAATCGACTTGTGTGACACATTTATGCATGCACTTAAAGAGGAAAAAGCATTTGTCACCACATAGCATTGGCAGCGATGCCTCGTTCATTGAATAGGATGCCTTGGTTGAGCCGAGATGCCTTGGTTGAGCCAGGATGCTTGGGTCTTGAATTCAGAAGCCTCGGGAAGTTAGCCCCGAGAAGCCTCAGTTAAGCTAAGATGCCCTGGTCAAGCCAGGAAGCCCAACAAGAAGTTGGAAGCCCCGGTCGAGCCGGGAGGACCTGATCGAGCCAGGACAACGATAAATGAATTTGCATAAATGCCGGTTATGCATGAGCATGAATTATTGATAAGTCGATGGTAGTTTTGGCATGGATGGCATGTGTTTAGATAAAACATGACATATGATTTGCAATTGATCCGCCATCGACACTGTTTGCGAGTGTTGTATTTGTTAGGCTTTGATGCTTTCCTAGTAAGGAACTAGGAATTTCATTTACCGAGTTTTCCCAAAACTCATCCCTCATCTTTTAGTCTTGTAGGCATGGAAGTCTCACGTCAGTTTTGGGAGCTGCAGTCACGCTAGAGGAGATAGAATTTCCCTTGATCTATGTGCAAAACTTGTACTATGACGTAAAAAGAAAAGTGGGCCGTAGAGAAAGGGCTTGTAAAAGTACTGTTATAATATAAATTAGTGTGTTCTGCTTGATGTAGGTCCCGGTTTTCCAGTTGTTGTTTGTCTAGGGAGTTGTTTATTCACATTTCCGCATGCGCATGATAACGAGATAAAAAGAATTGGGACGGCGACGAGTCTGGGACGTTGCGAAAATAACCCTTGTCGCTCGTGACCCTAGAGATGGAGTTGGGGTCGTGACAAAGGAGGACCACATGAAGGAGGTCAAGAAGGAGAGAGAGAGAGAGAGAGAGAGAGAGAGAGAGAGAGAGGTGAGATTTGAGTGACTATCCCTTGCAAATGGAAGAAGATGCTCTCTATTTATAGTTCTCACTCTAATTGGTGTAATGACAAAGGATTTAATGACAATTTCTCAAGTGGTAAGTCTAAACAAGTAAGGTGGCAAGTCCACAAGATGAGATGCGCTTAAGATGTTTTAGAATTCCAAGTGTCTAGCTTCCCATTGGGCCATCTAGGCCATGACTCATCCAAATAATGATGGTCCTAAAGTAAAGATGTGGCCTCCCTACTTCTCTCTAAGAGGCGTCCACAAGCCTTGGAAGGCCACCAATAATTTGCCTCTTCTTGGTTCTAATTCAAGAAGCATTAAATAAAAGACATTTTGTTATCTAAGTCTCAAACTAGGGGAAATGATAACGTTAATCTAATAAGAACACATAGGCATATGACTCATTTTTAGCATTTAATGCATATAATCCTCAAGATAATAAGGTTTTAGATTGGCTAGCTCTCTAAGTTGGGCTCAAGATAATAAGGTTCTACATTGGCTTGCTCTCTAAGTTGGGCATGTAACTTTCTCTCTTGCATCCAATTTACTCACTTTCAAGACTTATGTTTGGGCAATGATGATTCTAAGTCAATAAGGACACCTATACTCTTGAGTCATTCTCTCCATTAATGACCTTTGTTCTTATCTTTTAAGATGCGTAAGACTTGTTTTGCTTGCTCTCTAAGGCCCTTGCTCTCCAAGATCCTTAGGCATGTGACTCATCCCTTCATTGATGTGCTAAAGGCCAAAGAGCATGATTGTCTTTAAGAAGCAAGACCATCTCTTATCATTTGGTGTGATGAGTCATTAAACTCATTAATTAGCTAGCTTCAAAAACAATTAATGCACCATGAGAAAGTTAATAAATTGAAGGCTGTCTCATTGGACGGGAAATTCTTTGAGTTTAACCATGATCAACTACTCTATTTGGTTTAAGGTTCATACCTAAGTCATGATTGAATGAAGCCGGACACAACCGGGCCTAATCAACAGAACTAATTCGGAAATTCTTCTTACCATGCACAAGGAGGTTTGGCTAGGTCCGAGGTTTAGTCCTTGGTCCTGTCAACCGATCCTAGGACCGGTCTAGGGTCCTACACCACAATCCGTGTTCAATTTGAAACAATCCAAGTTGAGTTTAATTGATTCATGGTTGATTCTCGATTGTCGTGTAATCAAGTGAGATTGATTGATCTGCCTCGACATGCGGCTACATTAAATCCATATATGGTCATTCTCAACCAGAGTAGTGACCGTGCAGAATCACCTGCAATCGATATACGACTATGTGGAATTGATCCATAACTCTTCACTAATTGATCTGTGGCAGTGTGTGATTGTTCCACGATTGATCCTTATGGTTGAATAATCTATCTACGATCGAACATTCTATTTAAACATAACCAATTCTTAGTTGCCTTTTTCGATCGAGCTAAATGGACCATAACCAACCCTCGGGTCGATTCATGGCATATTCCCATCATTGGCTTATTGAGGGGAAAGTACGTTAGAAGTGTCAAAAGTTGTGTACGACGCTCATTTTGGTGCCAAAAGTTTCCGTCGAATCACTTAAGTGCCAAATCGGAGAAAAAAACGATTACTTTAGTGCCATCGGCGAGAGATTTCGACCAAATTGATTACGTGGCTTTTATATTTTTAAAAAAAAGTTGACGTGGCTTTTAAACGACGTCGTTTTCCATTCTCCTTAAAAAAATGATGTCGTTTTGCCATCATACGTGGATAGCCTCACAAAAACAACACCGCACGGCTCATATGGGATTGAAATTATGGTTCTTTGTTCGATCCTCACCCAACACCGACCATAGCTCGGCCACCGTCGTAGTTGCTCGACTAGGTGAGCGAGGAGAGGCTGAGGTTATTGCTCGGGCAAAAAGTAATGAGAAGAATAGAAGGCAAGGGCGGAGGAGGAGGAGGAAGAAGTGGGGTCAAAGGTGGAGAGAGTGAAGACAAGGAGGGTGAGGGAAACAAGGAGGGCACATATGGAGATGGTGGATTGGGCTCTGCTTAGGGAGCAGCTGAAGTGGGTCCTTCTGAAGGGGAAAGGAGGAGGAGGAGGAGGAGGAGGAGGAGGAGGACAAGAGTTTGGGCTTGTTGATAATGTTGAACGAACCGGAGGCGAAGTTGTCTTGGTGTCGGTGCCGTCGCGCTGGTGTCGTTGTTGCTGGTGCTGGTGTTGGTGTTGTTCTTTGAGGAAGAAGACGATGAGGAAGCCCATGCCATGCCTCTCTCTCTCTCTCTCTCTCTCTCTCTCTCTCTCTCTCTCTCTCTCTCTCTCTCTCAATTTGGGGATTTAGGGTTTTGACTTGGGGGAAAGACGCCAAATTGCGTCATTTTTTTGTTTGGATGCTGACTGTACTCTCTGGCGAGCCGCATTAGCTTAAAAATTTAATAAAAAAGCGCCACGTCGGATTTCCGATCAATCATATCGGCGTTGGCATTAAAATGATCGTTTTTCAAACTTTTTGGCACCTAAGTGATCCAAAATAAACTCTTGACACCAAAGTGAGCGTCGTACACAACTTTTAGCACTTATAGTATACTTATCCCGGTTTATTGATCCTTAGCTACTAGGCATGACCAAAATAAGGTTAAAATTGAGGATGTTATAATTTTCTCCCTTAAAAAAATTTCGTCCTCAAAATTTAAATGCGTCTCTAATCATCCAAAAAGATGCAAATACTGGCGCTTCATAATTTCCTCACTTTTCCATGTTGCCTCTTTCGTTCCATGGTATCGCCATATGACCTTAATTAAGGGAATGACTCTATTTTGCAAGACTTTCTTTTTTCAATCCACAATCCGCACTAGCTCTTCAATATAAGTTGCTCGATCATCTATTTTGACCTCTTTGAAATTTAGTACATGTGTCGGATTGAGCTCATATTTTCTTAACATCGTTACGTGGAACACGTTATGTACTTAAGCAAGTCTTGACGATAAAGCCAGTTGATAGGCCAAATTTCCTATCTTTTCTAGAAATTTAAAAGGTTCTACATACCTTGGACTTAGCTTTTCTTTCCTCCCAAATCGCAACACACCTCTTAAGGGTGAAACCTTAAGGAAAACATGGTCATGTACCTGGAACTCTAAAGGTTTATGCCATTTATCCACATAGCTTTTCAGATGACTTTGGCTGGTCCTTAGTCTATCTCGGATTACCTACATGGCATCTATGGTGAGTAGGACTAGCTCATGACTAGTAATTCTCTTTTCTCTGACCTCATCCCAATAGACTAGAATTCTGCAAGCTCGACCATAAAGTACTTCGAACGGTGCTATTTTGATGTTTGCTAATAACTCTTATTGTAGGCAAATTCAATGAGATGTAGCTACTCGTCCCTACTTCTCTTAAAGTCTAGGATGTAGGCTCGTAGCATGTATTCTAGTGTTTGGATGGTCCATTCAGTTTGGCCATTCATTTGTGGGTGATAAGCTATACTATATTGAAGCTTTGCTCCGGTGTTATCCTGAAGACTTTGCCAAAATATATATGTAACATGCTCGATTTCGACCCTTATTTTGATCGCAACTAGTAAACTAAGGATCAGTATGCCGATGACGGGAATACGCCATAAATCGACCCGAGGGTCAGTTATAAGCCATTTAGCCTAGTATGAAAAGGCGATTAAGGATCGATTATGTGCGAATAGTGTTTGACCATGGATAGATTATTCGACCATAAGGATCGGTCGTAGGATGATCATGCACCATCACAAATCGATCAATGGACGATTGTGGATCAATTTTGCATGGTCGTGTACCGATCATAGGTGATTTTGCACACTAATTACATCAAACGTGAATGACCATAAATTGATTCAATACGATTGTGTATTGCAACCGATCAATCAATCCCACGTAATATGGATAAGTTTCAAACTGACCATGAACTGTGGCATAGGACACTAGACTGGCCCCTATAGTCCTAGGATTGGTTGACAGGACTAGGGACTAGACTTTGGATCTAGCTTAACCTCCTTGTGCACGGTAAATGGAATTTCCGAACTAGTCTTGCTAATTAGGCTCGGTTGTGTCCGGTCTCGTTCGATCATGGCTTAGGATCAAACCTCAAACCAAATAAAATAGTCAATTGTGGTTAAACTCGACAAATTCCCATCCAATGAGATGACCTTCAATTTAGTTACTTTTCCATAGTGCATTAATTATTTTTGGAAGCTAGCTAAATGAGGTTTATGACTCCTCTCACCAAGGGACAAAAGATGGTCTTGCTTTTAGAAGACAATCATGTTCTTTGGCTTTAAGCACATTTGGGGTGAGTCACATGTCCATTGAAGGTTCTTGGAGAGCAAGCAATGCAAGTCTTAGGCTTCATAAAGGATAAAAATCAAGATCATTAATGAAGAGGATGACTTAAGGGCATATGTGTCCTTATTGACTTAAAATCATCATTATCCTAAAACAAGTCTTGAAAGTGAGCCAATTGGATGCGAAAAGGAGGGTTGCATGCCCAACTTGGAGAGCAAGTCATCCTAGAGCCTTAATTGTCTTGAACATAAACATGCATTAAATTGTTTTGGAATTTAGTGAATTAATGCCAAGGATATGTCATATGCTTATGTTTATCGATTAGGGTAATCATTTTCCTAAATTGAGACTTGAAAAACAAGATTACTTCCTTCTATTTAATGCTTCTTGACCTGAGATCAAATGATGCCAATAATTAGTGGTCTTTTGAGACCACTTGGACACCACTTAGGGAGGAGTAGGGAGACCACATCTTCATTTTAGGATCATCATTACATGGATGAATCATGACCTAGTTGGCCCAATTGTAAGCTAAACACTTGGAATTCTAGAATATTTTAGGCTCATCTTATCTTATAGCCTTGCCACATAAGAACTTATCTTTGGACCCTTTGGTAAAACAATAATTGGAGAGAGAACTATAAATAGAGAGACCATCTCATCTTTTTCAAGGTTTAGACACTCAAAACCCACATCCTTACACAATCCTTTTGCCGCCATTATTTGGCTATTGTTAGGGTTGCCGATTTGGTATAGTGTGAGAGGGCTAGTATGAACATCTAGACGGGGGGTGAATAGGTGTTTATATGAAACATTGGCAAATATATGCGGAATAAAATAAAGTTCATGGAAGAGAATAAGAACACATAATTTATAGTGGTTCGACTTAGATCAAGCCTACATCCATTCTCCCACGCTAACAGCCTTCTGTTGGATTCCACTATGCAATCAACAAGAGATTACAACTTCGAGTGCAAACACTCAGTGATAGATCACACTATCTCACTAAGTCACTCTTTTGGTATTTCTCTCACGATCACAAACTTTTAAGCTCATAAGAGACAAGTGCATGATCGAATGTCGCTCAGACTTTGGAATTATAAATTCCACGCTTCGTCTCTTACTTGTTCATCGGTCATTCATCTCCTTAAATACTCCTCTACTTCCAAACTAGCCGTTGGACAGTATCTTGAGGATCGCCTTCCAATCTACCCATTGGACAGATCTGTATCTAGAAGATTTGGTAGCCGTTGAGTGATAGAAGTAGAATCCCAAATTGATTCCGATCACCCATACAAACAGAATCTTGATTTCCATAAGTAGAGTTTCTTCGTATAGAAAGTTCTTGTCTTCAAGATTTAATTGTCAATCAATTAGATTGAGTCAATCAAATCAATCTTGATGTAGAATCCAAACCAGATTACTAATCGTTATACATTTAGACTTGTATTACGTTATGTCTCATTCTGGATGTAAAGTCTGAGAGCAATAGACTTTACAATCTGAGTCTGAATATATTCTACTTCTGAATAGATTTAGCTTTAAGGTCTGGACATAGTATGAATAAGTTAACTTCAGCATAGAGTCCGTCTTCTCGTTTTCCAAGCATAAACTTCGATAATATCCTTTACATATTCTATCATTTGCATAGTCTTTTACTCAACCATTAAACATGTTAGTAGCCTTTGATTTATTTTGTCATCGATGATGACAAAACAATCTCTAAATATGCAGATGTGTAATCACACTTTCTAAAGTATTAATAAATCATAGCAATGTAATTCAAATCAAAAGATAACATAAGATAGCAAATAGATTGAGCATAACAATATATAGAAAAATAATCGTAGCTCAATATTATGCAATAAATAATATTAACCAATCAACACATATGCATATTTATATTCTCTCCCCCTTTTTGTCATAATCAAAAAGTGATAACAATAGAAATAGTATCACATAGAGAATATAAAATGATAACAAATATATCTTTCATGAAACACAATTTCCAAAAATCAGCTTTTACAAAGTAAGTCGAATATTAAAGATATGCAATATAGCTCACTTTGATCATATATATATATATATAAGCAAATATCTAATAAAAATCAATGATGCATCATAAAACCCACCCTTTTTGTCATAATAAAAATGATAATATCACTAAAAGATTTGTTAATGACAAAAGGTAATAAAAGATGCACTAACCGGATTTTGTAGAACTTAATAAGTTCTAACATATTTACATTTTCCTTCATTCCATGATAATCAAGATCACGATCAATTCAAAAAGATTTTTCCATAATTTGATCAAAACTCCCCCTCAGTTTGTTACATTTTTGAGGTGATCACGATTCTTTCCTTTCTCTTGGATTTGCTTTCTCCCCATGTCATCATGACAGTATTTGCGAATAGCACTAATTGTGGCTTGTGCATGTTGAGTAGAATATCTTTCCAATATTTTCTTCGTAGCAACAATATCCTCAACAATCATTTGCATTTTGAAATTCGAGGCAAAATTTTATTTTCTTCAATCAAGCTCTTCTCGAATTCAATCTGCATAAACTTAACGAACTTTTTGTACAAATAAGCTTTCATACGACACATTAGGGATTTCCTCAACAATTTGCAAAAAAATTGCACAAGGAAGGGAATTTTTAGCCTTTAGAAGATAGTGTAGAATCTCCACAATTGTCGAATCGAGCTTTCCAAAATTCATATGGAAGATTATTTTTTCCACCTTTTTTATTGCACCATGATTTGCGTAGATTCGCAATCATTCTTCTCTTATTGAATTTCCTGCAATCAACTCATTTCCTTTTTGGTATTCATCAATTTGGATCCTTCCATTTGGTTAGAGCAAAATATAAAATCTCCATAATCAAATATTCTTTCCAAACTCATCATAACATATTATTTAAGGAAAGAACATCTTAATAATATCTTGAAAAATAAATTCTCACTTAGTCAAAGCACGATAAAATCATAGAGAATAAAATCCTTGAATATCTAAAAATATCTTGCATAATAAGTTAATATCTCGTAAAACAGATTTCTATTATGCAAAATATGATAAAATTTGATAGCATAAAATCAAACCAAATAAATTCAATTGTCTCTAAGCAAGATATCAAAAATAATCACACGATTCTTTCTTCAATAAAACAAATCATAGAATAAGGTCATAATAAAATCTGAATCAACTGAGGATATGACAAATATCAATTATAATGAGAATTATTGCCCAAATAAAATTGAGAAAAAAAAAAAATTCCTTACCAAAACCTCTTTCTTCTTTTCCTTTATTTCCTGCAAAAATAACTCATCTTTTCTTTGGTACCCATTTTTTCTTGGGTCCATGAGAGTTAGTAGAATATGTTTTTACCCAATCTTTTAATCTCCAGACTTTAGGACATTCTTTCTCAAAGTGTTCCGAATTTCCACAATTTGAACATTTGAGGGCATTTCGACCAATAGATTTTACAAACACTTTTTGAAAATGATTTTTGTAAAATGCTTTTGGAGGTCTTTGTCTAAGTCTCTCCTTGACTTTAGGAAAATCTATTAGAGAATCATTTTCCTTTTTGAAACTAAGTCTCGACTTATTATAATAAGGTACTTGTATGGAAATGATATGCTCTAATGTTTTTTAACCCTTTGAAAATTGTTCGAAATATTTGAAAATTCTTTTTTTAAAAGAATCATTTTCTTTTACAAGTACATCTCGACTTTTTTTTTGTTTGTAGAAAATCTTTTTGCAAAATTTCAAACATTTCTTTTCGAAAAAGATCCTGTTGCCTAAGCTATGAATTCTCCTTTTTTTTTTTTTTAGTTTGGAGATCCTTTTAAGACAAGATTTGAGATTTAAGTAAAGTTCATTTATATACTTAAGAACTTTAATAGGAATTGCTGAATGACTTACCTCAATTTCCTCATCGGATTCTGAGTCTGTGTCTGTGTCAGACTTTGATTCCGAATTTGTGTTTGAGTCAAACTCTGATTCCGAATTTGAGTCTAAGTTTGAATGTGCCATCAAGCATATATTTCATTGCTTGTCATCTTCTCTCATGGTTCTTTTTTGCCCATTCTGCTTGTATTGTCTTCTTACACTGAATTTCCTTCATTTTCTACTAAGCTTTTTGAATTTCTTGATCATAAAAGCAAGTTTTTCGTCGTCCATGTCATTTTCTGAGTTTGTATCATCAGAATCAACATTAGCTTTTAAAGAGATGGACTTCTTACCTTTGGGATCTTCATCAACAATTTGTTCCACTTCGTATGATTGAAGAGTGCCAATCAATTCATCAATAGAGAGTGGCATAATCCTTTGAGTCTCTCGGATTGAGGTCTTAACATGGTTCCATTTTTTAAGAGACCTCGCAGAAGTTTGTTGACCTTCATTGGATGACCTTGATACGTTAAACCGTTTACAATTTTTGTAAAACGATCGAACATATCTCCAATCGACTCTCCTGGCTTCATCTTGAAGGATTCATATTGGCCAAGCATGAAGTTATCTTTGTCTCTTTCACTCCATCAGTCCCTTCATATGTAACACAAAGTCTATCCCAAACTTTTTTTGTTGTTTCACATGAAGAGATTATGTTATATTCAACAGGAGACAAGGCGCAATATAAAGAATAAATGGCTTTTGCAAGGCGCACTATAAAGAATAAATGGCTTTTGCATCAAGAGCTTCTCTTTTGGACAACTCCGTCCGAGACATAGGAGCAGGGGGTTTGGTTTCTTTGTTTTTGCCATTCTTATTTGATGTAGACGCAGTAGTGAGATTGATTCATTTTTCCACAACATCCCATTGCAAGGGATCTCTAGATCTTAGGAATGCCTTCATTTTGTTTTTCTACACGTTGTATTCCTTCCCATCAATATATGATGGCCTGGTGTTGCTTTGCCCTTCCATAAATCCTGGTGCCAAGATACTAGCCATAAAAGATCTTTAGCTCAAAAGTATAAACACTTTTATAAACTGAGCACTTGGCTCTGATACCAATTGAGATGGCTAGTATGAACACCTAGAGAAGGGTTTATAGGTGTTTAAATGAAGCGTTGGCAACTATATACGGAATAAAATAAAGTTTAGGAAAGAGAATAAGAACACATAATTTATAGTGGTTCGGCTTAGATTAAGTCTACGTCCACTCTCCCACACTAACAGCCTTCCGCTGGATTCAACTATGCAATCAACAAGAGATTACAACTTCGAGTGCAAACACTCAGTGATATATCACACTATCTCACTAAGTCACTCTTTTGGTATTTCTCTCACGATCACAAATGTTTAAGCTCACAAGAGACAAGTTTATGATCGAAGGTCGCTTAGACTTTGGAATTATAAATTTTACGCTTCGTCTCTTACTTGCTCATCGGTCCTTCATATCCTTAAATACTCCTCCACTTCCAAACTAGCCATTGGATAGTATCTTGAGGATTGCCTTCCAATCTACCCATTGGACAGATCTGTATCTAGAAGATTTGGTAGCCGTTGAGTGATAAAAGTGGAATCCCAAATTGATTTCGATTGCCCATACAAACAGAATCTTGGTTTCCATAAGTAGAGTTTCTTCGTATAGAAAGTTCTTGTCTTCAAGATTTAATTGTTAATCAATTAGATTGAGTCAATCAAATCAATCTTGATGTAGAATCCAAACTGAATTACTAACTGTTATACATTTAGACTTGTATTACGTTATGTCTCATTCTGGATGTAAAGTCTGAGAGCAATAGACTTTATAATCTGAGTCTGAACATATTCCGCTTCTGAATAGATTTAGCTTTAAGGTCTGGACATAGTTTGAATAAGTTCAGCTTCAGCATAGAGTCCGTCTTCTGGTTTTTCCAAGCATAAATTTCGATAATATCTTTTACATGCTCTATCATCTGCATAGTGTTTTACTCAACCATTAAACACATTAGTAGCCTTTGATTTATTTTGCCATCTTCAAAACATCATAAGGGATTTCCCTAACATAGTGTAAGTAGATTTACTAAAATTTAATTAAGGCGTTGTATTGTGCTATTCCGAACGTGTAGCAAGTCCTTTTTTGAGATTGTTTGGATAGTGTTATTGCTTAATGAGGTTCGATTAGTGCCTTTGCTTGAATTGGTTTGGAAAGTGTTCTTGTTTGAACTTGTTAGATATGTTGCCTAGATAGTCGATACTATTGCATGTGTGCATGTCCTAGTTCATGGCTCGAGCTCTAAAAGGGGGTTTCGTCGACCTTGAACATACGTTGAATCTCAATGGGTCCTCTCTTGGTCTCGGTGTAGTATTGAGGCATATTATTCCCCAGCCAAGCTTGGTATTAGATCGGTGTTCAAACGTGTTTGATCAAGCCGCGAGCTTTGATTCATGCCCGGCATGTTCATCATCGCAATTTTGGTAAGCCATATCACACACTTATGCATGGCATGCCTTCAAGCCTCTCTTTTATTGCATGAACTAAAAACGAATATAAGAATTGGATTGTTGTTGCTTGATGCATAGTCACATGCGGGACTAAATTATAGCTGTTGATCAATGGATTTTGGATGGCTGGTGGATTCCAGAAGAATTGATAGATTTTGGTTAAGTAATAAATGAACCCCGTGTGCATGAATCCTCATATTATTGAGTTGAACTTCCTTTATGCTTGTATATTGTTAAATAAGGGTTTCTCATGTTCTAATCAAGACAAGGCACTTGTTTTGCTATTGATTTGCTATCAACAAATGTTTTGGATAGTTATGTGTTTTGTTGAAATGACAAGGTATTATCATATCCGGAAATTAGTAGGTTACTTACTGAGTTTATAACTCACCTGCTATCTTTTTCAAAATTGTAGAATGGATGTGCCACTTGTGAGGTTCGGCCTTCCTATGGAAATGGATGTCTCGGTGATGGACATATACTTCGCTTGGGAGGATAGGCGCTATCAATCAGTTACTACAATCATATGGGTGGAAGGACTCAATGATCTCATTCCCCGTAAGTACCGAGCATGGTACATTTGGGTGGTCGGGGACCTTGTAGGTTCGCTTCGCAGCTTTGACGGGCCACCTGGACCGCCTGATGACGCTCCACCCGACGACACCATGGACGATCAATAGGTGGCCAATCCTTGTAGGGGTACCACTTTTGGTTAGTATCTCGTTAAAAGAGATAGGGTTACCTCTAACCATGGCTACTTTTGTTTGGGACCGATGGCTTGTGTAAACACTAGGCCCAAGTTATAAGGGCTTGTAAATATTTGGAGAAAATACGTGAATATAGTAGCTTGTCTTGTACATATGTTTGCACGTGCGTTTTCTAGTTTATTGGATGTGTTGTTGTTGCGGTGAATCGGGTATCAATGTTGTATTGCTTCTGCATGTGCTTAAATTGAAGATAAATAAAGAAACAAGACAGCAAAACACCTAGGATGTCATATTAATAACCCTAGTTGGTCGCATCCTTGTGACTTGGGAGTTCGGGATGTGACAATAGCAGTGAATTTTGGATCTCGATCTGATGTGATGGTCATTGAAATTCCATGTAGATAAACTATTTGTTGAACATAGAGCTCGATATATTCCTCCAATGTGTAGTTCTTCTGAACCACGAGAAAATGAGCTGACTTAATCAGCCTATCGATGATCACCCAAATGGAATCATTTTCCTTTTGGCCTCTCGGCAATCCCATAACAAAGTCTATTGTGATGTGCTCCCATTTTCCGGAATTTCTAAGGGTTGTAGTAGTCCTCCGGGCTTGCAAAATTGTGCTTTGATTTGTTGACATGTTAGACACTTGACAACATGCTTGGTGATGTCTATCTTCATGCCATTCCACCAAAAATGTTGTCGGAGATTTCTATACATTTTTGTGTTATTTGCATGAATGTTGTAGTTACTCCAGTGAGCTTGCGCCAAAATCTCTTCCTTGAGTTGATCGTTTTTGGGCACACATAGCCATCTACGAAACTTTAATACTCCATCTTTGGTTACTTGAGAGTCGAGCCTTTTTCCTTCCAAGACTTCCTTTTGAATCTTCTGGGTTTTAGGGTCCGTTTGTTGAAGTGCCTTATTCTTGGTAACATCTCTGGTTTGATTATGAGAGTAGCTAGACTTGAAAGACTTCCAATCTCGAACTTGTAGTCTAAGTCTTGAGTTTCTTAGAGAAGAATCTATTCTTTAACTATCATTTGTGCAATGGTGGATTTTCAACTGAGGGCGTTCACAATTTTATTTGCCTTCCTCAGATGAGTTCCTTTTGGGAGATTTAATACTTCAAGCTTTAATGGTCGATGTATATTGCAAGCTTCTCCCCTTATAAATATTGCTTACAAATCTTCACGGTAAAGATGATAGCCGCTAACTCCAAATCATGAGTTGGGTAATTTAACTCATATGGCCTTAGTTGCTTGGACGTGTAAGCTACCACTTTTCCGTATTGCATCAATACATAGCCTAGCCCTTTATAAAAGACACTGCGATAGATCTCGAAACCTCTTGGGCTGAATGGTATCTGCAAGACTGGGATGGTGGTTAACTTCCCTTTTAAGCTCTTGGAAACTCCGCTCACACTTATCCGTACACTCGAACTTCATGTCCTTCTTTAGTAGTCTCATGAGGGGAGCAGCTATACTTAAAAACCATTATACGAACCTTCGATAATAACCGGCCAAGCTTAAGAAACTTCTCACCTTCATCATTGTCATGGGCCTTGGCCCTTTTATCAACACTTCCGCTTTGGTTTGATCCATTGAGATTCCATCGCCGGACACCATGTGACCAAAAAATACCATGCGGCTAAGCTAGAACTCGCACTTGCTAAATTTGGTATAAAGCGTGTGTTCCCTAAGTGTCTATAGCACCATCCTCATGTATTGTTCGTGCTCGTCCAAAATCTTCGAGTACACCAAAATATCATCAATGAACACAATAATGAAGTGATCCAAGTAGGGCCTGAAATCTCGATTCCTCGGGTTCATGAAAGCAATTGGTGCATTAATTAAGCTAAACAACATCACTGTAAATTCGTAGTAACCATATCGGGTCTTGAACTCTGTCTTCGGGATGTCCATTGA
Organism: Eucalyptus curtisii; assembly: GCA_017140595.1. Lineage (NCBI taxonomy): Eukaryota > Viridiplantae > Streptophyta > Magnoliopsida > Myrtales > Myrtaceae > Eucalyptus > Eucalyptus curtisii. Next base: position 35,219,719 of record CM029502.1, on the reverse strand, counting down.
TGGATCATTGCAAAATATTAGAATAAGTGTCAAATATCTGAGAAGTACATAATGGAGAAGGGTAACATTTGTTGCATGTATATTACTATAATGCTTATACAGTAGTAAATGTATGTCGAGATGTGGCTACTAGGTGGAACCCTATGCTTATTGTTTGTGACTTCCTCACGGGTCCATCTCGTAGATTAGTAGATTAGGTCAGAGCTAAGAAATAACAATATTGTTAAAGTCTTTTATTATGATTTTCTACTTTCTTCTCTATAGTCAAATATTTTGTAGTGAACTTATATTTGTTTGGAGTATGAGTTACTCAATTTTGTTTGAAAGGCGAGGAATAATAATTATGAAGCTATTAGTTTTATGGCCGTGTCAATACTAAAGTAACTTGAAAAATATTGAAAGTGTTCTAGTTTCTTACCTTTGGCTGCCATATTAGATGCTCGCTATAAACTACACTTGTTAGAGTTTTGCTAATTGAAGTTAACATCCATGATAATGTGTAGGGCGTCAAATGGGGGGTCGGGTCGAAGATGGTCCAACCTACATTGACCCATTTAATTTATTTTGACCCATTTTTATACAATGCAAATTTAATCACTCATACCCTACCAAACCCATACTTGACCTGACCCTACCCATATTATCAAAACACATTAATATTTTAGGAAAATCATTTTTTGGGAAAATAATCATTTCGGTGTTTGTTTGAAACCTGAAAATAAACTACAAGATATTTCCTACTATTCAGTAAGGAAAATCTCTCACTCATGCACCCCTTTTCAATAATTTATTTTTGAAATTTATTTTTATTCTTTTTTATTTTTTTTTTTTCCTTTTCTTTCTTTTCTTTTTCCTTTTTCCTTTTGTTTATTTTTCTTCCTCATTAGCCCGTCGCTGACCACGGCGGTGGCGGGCGATTGGCCAAAGGTGAACTTAAGCCTTGCCATAGGCTGGAGAGACTTGAGCTAGCTAGATTTCAGCAAGGTCGAGTCTCACCTAATTAGGTGAGACCAAGCTCGCCTGACACTAGTGAGCTCGGGCCTTGCCACATTTGGCAACTTGGGCAAGGCTCAAGACTTTCCGAGGTCATCGAATTGAGGAGGCCTCAAGCTCGCCGGCGTCAAGTGGGCCTCGAGCTCGCCTATGGTTAGTCACCAGCCGTCATCATGGTTGATGAGTAGCCAATGAAGAAGAAAAAGAGAGAGAAAGAAAAGAAAGAAAGGATACTGGAAAGTACTAGGTCTAAGTTGAGTTATTAATGTGTTATAAATAGATTTGGGATAGACCCATTTATGACCAATTTTCAATTGAGCTCTATTATAATAAGCCATTTTCAACCCATATTAAAAGTTCAACTAACCCATTTTCTACCCAGTTTATTAAATGTGGGTTAAAATATGGGTTATTGACGTATTTTACCACCCCTAACGTGAAATTTTGTATTAAGTATTCGAGAAAAGCTCTATATGCTTTTTGATGAGTATGTGACCTCCACTTCGAGATATGATTGTTTTACATCTTCAACTAGTTGAGATAATATTTCAGTTGAGGACATCGTTGAGAACATTGGGGACAATATCGATGTGTATTACGTATTCGTGAGTGAATACTTTGACTCACAATCTATTAAGTCATAATTGGATTTGTACTTGAGGGAGGATAGGCTTGATAAAAACCATTACCAGGATCTCAATATCATTGACTATTGGAAGGCTAATTCATATCGGTATCAGGAGTTGTCTCCAATGGCACGTGATATATTGAGCATCCATATGACTATTGTTGCCTTGGAGTCCGCTTTTAGCATTGGAGGAAGCATTTACAATAAATATCATACTTCATTTTCGCTTAAAAGTGTGGAGGCCAAGTTGTGCACCAAAGATTGGCTATTTAGAGTTTCGCGTGAGGAAGATTTCGATGATGATTCTTATCATTGACTTTCAAGAGTTTTTTTTTTTTTTTTAATCTCATTCTCCTGGTTTACTCACGTGATTAAGTGCATCTGACTAGTTAGAGAAGTGTATGTTAATACGAGTTCCTACCATTGGCGATTCTTTAAATTTTATTTACTCTTGTGAAGTGATATTTCTGAAGAAATAAATAAAACAGTACGTTACTTAAAATAAGTAGAGAAATAGTGACAATCGCAAGAAATTTTGGATTTTTTTCTTAGATTTAGTCATTAATTCTTGTTGCTTTGTGCGGCCTAACTTGTATATTACGCTGAGGCAATTGTGCAAAGCTTGCCAAGCAAGAAAATATTCATGGTTTTCTTGTTGGTGGTGCTTCCTTGAAGGCAATTATGAAGAGCTTTGGCCATTCTCTCTGGTTGCTTTCTTATCATAGCAGTGAATCGTGTTAACCTCTTTTCTTTGATTGTAACTATTCTCGTTTAATTTAGGTGACTGAAATTTGGAGATCAAGAAATTCTATGGTGTATACTCGGTTTGCTCCTCCTGTTGATGGCATTATATAAACTTTGATTTACTGTTAAGGATTGCTTGGACGAATGTCAAAACATTTGAGGCAAAGGCATTATCGATTTGATTCAGAAGTTATACTCTGCTTGGAACTTTGCTGTATAGAGGGATGTGAGTTAGATGCTTAGCCCAATTGTATGTTTAGCTTTTAAGCACGCACCTCCGATTCAAATTCTTCACAACGTCAAACATTGGGAAAATGAAATGAGAGAAAGTAGGAAAAAAATTATGGTGAATTTATTGAAGTAAAGCAAATAGTTCAATTGTTTTTCAATCCATCATCTGGATCTCACAATTGGTTCAGATTTATTGTTAAACAACTTTCATCGATTGAGGATCTTTGAATCATCGGCATAGTCATTATCTTGTCAATTTTATTCATCTGCCGAGGTTTTGGCAGCTTATTCAAAATTGATATAGGGATGCTCGATGTATAACAACTCAGACTTTAATGCTTCTGTGTTCTACAATTGAACGGTCATCTTGAAGAGTGCTTTCTTTCACCGAAACAAGATCAACCACTCCTTTGTCTCACTGCCACATTTATGCCATCGTCCATAACCCGATCCACGAACCCATCCATGCATGTGTTCTTGTTCGTCGTTGTGATGTTCACCTATGTCTCCATATTGCTCATAAGCCGTATGAGATCCTAGCCCACAACCCGACCCAAGCACCTGAGCTTCACCACAGATTCGTGCGAGTGGTCCATGGTGCTCATTCTTTAGAAATAACAATTTGAGGAGAAAAATTGCTGGGCATCATAGTCCAATTATGTTGGGTATGGGTCCAGGTTGAGTTGGAAATGGATCGCTAAAACTATATAACATAAAAATGAGTTAATTTAGGCTGAACTATTTTCAACCCGATGTATTTGATGGGCTTAGTTTTCACTTTAAAACTCACTATGACTTATATGTCAAATCTGAGGTGACCTATATACATCACACTTCAACAAATTTGGGTTAAAATATGGGCATGCGACACAATTTAATAGTGCTAAGAAATATCAAGCAGTTATGTTAGGTCGTTTTTGGGCTGATAACCATGTTTCAGATCGGGTAGTTCCTTGGATTTTATGTCTAAGTCCTCTCATTTTCGGTTAGTTTGTGAGACCATTTGGCAAGATTTGAGGGGAATGAGCACGGGGATTTGATGAGCTGCCGGCCGTGCTCTTGAAAGTGGTCCATTGAGCGTCAGTCTTGAGTTTCTCTTCTAGTTTAGAGAGAATTTTGGGCAAGTCAATCTCATATTCGTCCAAACTGGCGTTCGGAACGTACTGGGATGTCAGTATCTAGTTGTGATGGTAGTTGAGAGAAAGACGATACACTTGTGTGCAGAGAAAGCGCCATTGAAAGTCACCTTTTATCTTATAGATGATTTAGAGTGGTTTTTTGGGCAAGCCGAAGGAGGAGGATTCCTGAAATGTTACGGAGCATTATTTGCGCAACTGACATTTGACTTATTTTGGCTTGCTTGGATCAGCAAAATTGAAGCACAAAGGAATAAAGGCATATTGCAACTGACTTGTCCTACTGATGAAGTTTTGACTGGAGAGTCGCAAGTGAGAATTCTATGGGTCGATAAGGATTGAATCACTGAAAAGGACAGTATGATACTATGGTGGTGGGTGAAGCGTGTTGGAAAAGGAAAAGGCTTTGATTGATGTACAGTGGAAACTTGCTGCTTACTAACCTCTTATGACGTTAGGAGGGGGGTGGGCTTTGATCGATATCCGGTGGAAATAGCCGTTGACTAACCTGTTATTACATTTTAAAGGCTACAATATGCTCTTCTCTCGTGCAATTTATATATGTTCTTAATTTATGTCTACATTCAAAGTTACTATTAACGGGTATTGACATGTATTGTGATGATGATTATGATTCTATTGATAGAATGGGGGTGGGCAAATTATATGAAAACAAGACGTAGATGCTGCTAGGGTAGTGTCAAGCTAACATCCTCAATTCAAACATCCTTATTTGATGTGAGAATTGGACCAAGGATTGGACTGGTTTAGGCCCAAGCTTAGAAAATGCAAGCTCATACAACTCGTGAGTCGTGAGTATTAATTTCCACGGATTGACTGGAGAAACTAATGATGAAGACTGAAACATAAACAACATTAAGGAATGTTTGGCAACTAATTTGTGGAATACTTGTCGTCATGTCCTTTTGCATTTGCCTTGTAGGTGTGTGTGAATACACTAAAGTTATAAAGGCCTCGTCTGGTCTAGTCGGCCTGAGCAAGTCCCATCCAATCCAAAACACGTCATATTTCCTTCTGTTAGATGTTTGGACTTGGCAACGAGCTAGGCTCTGCTCCCGATGGCAATAGCGCGAGTCAATCCCTCCCAATGATCACCTCCATTTCATTGACGATGTTTGCAATATGCATCTTCAAATTTGTACAATCAAGAGGCAAACTGCGCAAGCATAGGAAGATTAAATAGCGGTTCATTGATTTTTTTTTTTTTTATTGCGTTCTTGCTTCCACTTTTCCACAGTGATCCCTCATTTTACTTTTTCTATTTTACCTATTCTTTCATCTTACATATATGTCTAGTTATTTGAAAGATAAGGAAGGCAAATCCTCATCTCTAAGTCAAACTTTATTGCACAAATCAAATTTTTTAGATAGATCATTCATAATAGCTTCGTGCAGCAATTTCCACTATGAAGATTGAAATTACAGAGCGAATAAATTGGCAATACTTTTGGCAATATATTGATTGACAACTTTAATCAGCAAAATGGATATCCATATAAGCAAAAACCATTAATCACATATCATTTTTTATATTATAATTTCCTACGAGTATTTCAACTTGACCGGCGCATTGCGCCAAACAAAAGGGGCAGTTGAAGGCTTAACCAGTCAAGTTCCTTGGTCAATATCAGGCATCTTTCAAAGCAATTCAAAATGAGTTTTGGTCGTTCATCTTGTTCCCGCGATGCTGCGATTTTATTTTGTATGGTTTGACTATGTTGTATCTACCCATCATATAATACGCGTATGTTACATCTAGCTAGCTTCGGAAGTATATACAGTACAAGGGGAGGTCAGCTTTGAACAACCTCCGCTCCATAAACATACGTATGCACGGAGATAAGAACGTGTGAAAGCAGCATATATGATTGAGGGGTCAAGCCGGCATCGTTTTCTCTCTTATTAATTCGTTTTCTTTTTTCTTCCGTTCAAATTTGGCCTTCCAACGTCGCTCTCCCATCCTCTTCACATGCTCGTGAAAGTCATCAATTTGGTCTTTATATAATGCCGATTTTGGAAAAGTCCACGCGTTCCATGCATTGCATTACACTTTCAATTACGTCTTTCTTCCCAGTTTATTCGAATTCAAACCGTTCATGCTTACCTTGATTCCGGGAAAGAAACCCCACAAGCCAAAGCCCTGATTTTTAAAACCCAATCCAACCACCCTTTATATGCTCATCTAATCTTTCTCGTGAAACTCACACCCAAAACGCGTTCCCAAAAAAGAAAAGGGAAAAGCTTCCCTGCATTCTTCTCCTTCTTCTTGTTTCTTGTTTATATTGGTCTGTCGAGGAATTGCTTAATTGTGCAATTTGAAGAAGCCATGAGGAACACCAAAGCGGGCAGCAAGCAAAGCAAGATCAAGCACGTGATGTCAGCGCCCCTGCGGATCATGAGCAAGGCCCGGAACTTCTACATGAGAAGCATGGAGGACTTGGCCGGCAGGGTGGGCCAGGGCGGCGGAGTCAGCGGCCCTGCCGCCGCTCAGATCACGACGCTGCCCAAGAGCTTCAGCGTGAACTCATCCAAGGCGAGCAACGACGATGAGGACTTCCGGGAGCTCGTGAGGGCCGTTTCCAGGAGGAGAGGCCTGGACATGACGGGTTTCGAGTCCCAGAACGGGTACGGGTCCAGTAGTGGTAGCAATAATGTTTATGGCGTGGGGAGGAGCCAAAGCGTGGGGTTGGGGAAAATTGGGAGGATTGATGAGAACATGGCTGCTAATGAGTTTGAGGAAGATAGGTTGGCAGATTTGGCGTATCCGAGAAGCAGAAGCCACGCTGTTGGCAGGAGAAACGTTGGGTTCTATTAAATGCAAAAAGGCCAAGAAACTTTGGTGGAGATAAGATGTTTGAATTGGTGAAGATCAAAATGTACATAATCAGAGTTCGAGGGTGTGGTCGTTTCGAATTACCTTCGTGGTTTGTGTCGAATTTGTGATTCTTCTAGTGTAGGTGTCTTCTCCTTGTTTTCATGGTTGTCGTTTGGAGAGTTGTAGCTGTGATTGCTACTCGATCAATGGTTTTTTTTTTTTTTTTATTAGTTAAAGGGCACTCTGTCTTTCCATTCCACCTCCCGGATGATAATGGGACAAGAACAAACGAACATATATGTAACGACTATTCAGAGGACAATAGGAAACATGTCTCCGTCAAGCTCTATCCATTCTTGCAAAGCTCTATCCATTCTTGCACAGGGTGATTCTGGTTGATGAATCATTGTTCTTATAGCAAATCAATGTGAAGTATAAGGGAACCCACCGGTGGGTAGCGCAGCTAGTTGAGCTCTACTATCTCAGCACCGAGGGAATGAGTTCGAATCTCCACGTCGTTAACACGTATGTTTGTGATTGATTTTAATTGATTGTGTAATATTTTGTTATTGTAGATAATCAACTTGCAAAGATATCAAGAATATTATAAATATACAGAATATCATGGAGATATTCAAAATATTTTATAATCAATATATATATATATAGAGACACACACACACACATAATCCTCATCTTTGCAAGATTTAAGATTTGAGGAAAATCTTATTGCAATTTTGAATTTTTGACAATATGTGATAAGATCGGTGGAGAATATTCTTTTTTGCAAAATAAATCTAGAAGAGATGTCAAAAATAAAAAGAAATATTGCCTTCGGGAGAAGATCTTCATAGTCATTGATTTGAATAAGAAAATAAAACCTTAGTTATTGGCCTGTAAATAGGTTGCTACACTACAGAAGAAGGAGGGCTACACAATTCAATATAAGGCCACACATATTGATACATACGGCCACACAAGGCGTTTTTTATCACTTCGTAAGGGGGTCTTCTCTCTCGATCACTTGGCAGAGGGGATCTTCGTTTGTTCTTAAAAAATTCAACTCGAGCAAAAAAAATTTCGTTTTCTTTAGGTTGAGGGGTCAAAGGTCAACAAAAAGGAAAAGTGAAAGAAGATGGAAGAGGGGACGTAAAACAGGGGGCAGAAGGAGAACAGAGAAGAGACAGAGAGGGAAGTGACGTGAGCGAGAGAGAGAAAAAGAAAAAGAAGGAAAAAACCAAAAAAGGAAAAAGGGGGAGAAGTGACGTGCGGCCAGCAGAAAAAAAGAGCAGAAGAGCTACTGTAGTTCATCTTCTTCGTAGCCCCCTTCGCCGGCGTCCCCCGAGCCACCGGCCATCCCCGCGCCGCACCGCCGCATCTCCACCTTCGGAACCCGCGAGTGCTGCTAGCGGTCCAATCTTCCGCCTCCCTGCAGCCGTCCGAAGCGCCGCCCCCCGTCGCTATTCCCGCGCCTCGCCTCGCTGGTCACCGTCGCTCCGCCAGCGCCGACGCCTGCTGCAGCCACGACCCAGCGCCGCTGCTCCTGCTCTGCCCGCTGCAACAACCTGCGATGCCAGCAGCTCGCGCCGGTCGCCGTGCCTCCCGCCTTCGCGCCCCTGCAACAACTCGCGACGCCACTGCTCGGTGCTGCACCAGAGCGCTTCCTGCCTTCCGTCCACGACCCAGCGCCTAACGCCCGCACCTCAGCCCGTCGTCGACGTCGCCGCAGCTCGCCACCGCGCCTGACCGCCGCCCGCCTTCCATCTGCGGCCGACGCCCGAGTCCGTGCCCAGCTCCGCCGCTGTCCCTGCTCTGCCGTGCCCGCCACCGCTTGTACGTCGTCGCTGGTTGCCGCGCCTCCGCCCCCCAGCCGTGACGCAGCTGCTGTGTCCCTTTCCGAGCGATGCCCACAGCAGCCTTCCGCTGAGCCAGCAGCCCGGTCCTCTCTCGCCGTGCGTTCGCCGCCCCTCGCCGGAGCTCCGATCGACGGCGACTCTCCGTCCTCAGTGGCCCGCCGTCACAGCCACCTGCCCTTGAGCCGCGCCAAACCTCTACCGTGATCCACGAGCCGCCGTTTGTTAAACCCGGATTTGGAGAAAATTCAATTAGGTAGTTTTATTTTTATTTTTTAATATTTTGTTTCTTTATCTGAAATATTCCTTGATGTATCCAATTGAAAAACCCTGATATGTCATGATATTCACAATTCGAGTAAACTTAAGGATTGATAGTCCGATTTTCGCGTCCGAAATCCGACTCGCAATCGTATGAAAAATCGCTAATCCGATCTCGATTCGATTCACGGTTTTATTTAAAATTGACCTATCTGAAATATGATTCGTCAATTTATGGATATCGATCTTATCTTACCTGATTTGCAGTCATGTCGTTTGATTGATTTTTTTTGTAAAAGAAAATCCAAAATTTTTGAGTTAGATTAGGTTTACTATTTTATGGTTATTTTGCATAGGGAATTTATTTCGAATTTTTGAAAAAATAAAAATCCAAAAAAATGCATTCATTTAGGATGTTAGATTTTCTTTTCGTTAATTTAGATTACACGTTTAATTATCTAACAATTTTAATTTTGAATTTCATGAAAAGGAAAAAAAAAAATAGAATTAGGGCATTCTTTACACGTCATTGCATATTAGGATAAAGATTGCATGTTTAATTTTTAAGTTTAGATATTTTTTTCCTATATAGATTGCATTTTAGGTTAGGGATAACATCCTAGTTTACATTAAGATTTGATCTAACCTGAATCTTAATATAAGTTGGATGAGATCTTAGTTTAGATAGATTTTTTTTTTCTAATTTCGAATTTCATGAATTCTTTTTTTGTTTGTCTTAGAGTAAATTCATTTCATTTTCTAGGATATAATGCATGTTTTTTAAGAAAATAAAAAATATCATGTGCACGTCGTATAGGTTCATGAAGTGCATGTCATTTAGTGATTGTTGCTAGATCCATTTAGTTAGAGATTGTCTGTCTAGGTCATTTGCTTAGATGGCATTGCATATAGATTAGATTTTATAAGTGAAAGCAAAATTAAGTGATTGCGTGTTAATTAAGTGAATTAAAATCAATTCAAGTTGCTTGCAGAAATAAAAAGAGAAATGTACCGAAAGGGTATTAGAAAAGTCTAATGTAACCAAGTCCGAAGTAAAATAATTCTCCTATTATTTTACTTCGGTGTCTAATCGACCTACCATAAACTGATTAGTGACGACTCCTAGCTAATAATCTTTTATATGCTAAATATTTGAACCCTAAGTCACGGATTGGTATGGATTTGGGAGAGCCCGAGCTAGGTTTAAACTTAGCAGTCCATTAGCCTAATCTTAGGTGGTGCACCCGAAATTTATGTCGCGACACCGAATAATAACTGTAATTATCTTGTTAATCAGATATGACTTAAACTTATGAGCAACTGAAAATCGTAGGAATTCTCGCTTCATCCGCTCAAGAGTTTTCTATTTCCAAATTCAGAAGTACGTATCGTAAATTTGCAATCGATCATTAATCAGTGAGGTTAATTTAGCTTCTATCGATCTTCCACTTGGCTTGTCAAATCCTCTCTCTCGGTCAAAGCCAATGCAAAAGTTCGTCAAATATATAACTCGACAAATGGGTCATCAATCATCATGACTGATGAAAAGCTACGGAACTACAGCAGGAGTTAAAGGCCAGAATAATTTCCTATGATAATAAGAAAGCTCTCTATATAATTTTGATCTTCAGAATATTTCAACATATAGGAGAAAAAAATGTATAAAATAGAGGTGGTCTTCTGTCGGTTCTCGATCACGAAGAAGATCCTAATTCAACATAATTATGAAGACCGCTGATGGGTCGACCCTTAATAAGTATTTCGTGCTGTGTGTTTTCTTGTGTTATTTTCAATTCTGCCAGCTTTACATTCTTCTATTAATAGCGTTCTTGAAGTCTCGTTTGACATTTCATACGTTGAAACTTTTGAAAAGGTCATACACACGCCACGTCAACGTTCCTATTCCATCAATCATTGCCGTTTTATTTAATCTGCATCGATGCTAACCTCGCTAGGCTATGCCGCTATATAGTCCGAGACCCAAGACACCTTCGTTTGTACTATCGTCATCTTTCTCTTCAATCTCTCATAGCCTGAACGATCAAACCCTAATCTTGTGCTAGGTCTTATTCCGTTTCTAAGTTATTGTTTCTCCACGTGCGCGTGCGTGCAAGCGAGCAAAAATGGCGGCGTCTAATCAAAGCAAGTTCAAGCACATAATAGGAGCACCCATTAGAATTTTAAACAAGATTAGTAATCTCTACATGAACAGCTTGATGGATTGCGCAAGTAGGGTTGATTACAGCGGACCTGCTGTTGGAGGTCCAACTGCTCGAGTGCCGACTCAATTGCCCAAAAGTTTCAGCGTCAACTCTTCGGCGAACGATCATGAGTTACAATGCATAAGTTTGTCTCGATCGGTTTCGAGGACCGATCCGAGGAGGGAAGTCAAGAAATTGGGAACTGCGAGCAAGATTCAGCCAGCCAACGCTATGCAATCTAATTATGCAATGGGAATGAGGAGTTATAGCGTTGGGGTAGGTGTGATAGGAAGAATTGATGAAGATAAGTGTTGTTCCTTTGAAGAGGATAAGGGAGATTTCTTGCATCCAAAATGCAGAAGTTATGCCTTTAAAAGAAAGGTTATGTATTAGTAGCCTCTCACATATGCATGGTTCAACATGCGTACTATGTGTCGATGATATATATGACCTGATTTGGCGGTTTGAAACTCGAGTAATTTTATAATTGCGAATTGGGATTGCACTATTTCTGTGGCTTGTAATTAAAGTAGCAAAACAATGATAAGCTTCTCTATCAACAATCGTTCGAGATGGTTCTTCTTTTTTCGCGATATCGGAGGCCAAACAATCGTGTTTGAGAGGGTAACTAAGTGAGTTCTAGAGGAGCTTTCCAAGTTTAATCATATATACAAGGCCATCTTTCCAACTCAATGAGCAAAACAAGTCTTCAAAAGCAATAATGAAAAGGAATGATAAGCAATATCGTGTTTTCCATATTTTTCAAAGGTGATCTTTAATTGAGTCAACTCTGACCATTCACATTTGACATGCGAAAGAAGTTCTGATTCAGTAGTGGTTGGTATTGAGTTGATTTATGTGGTCCATTCACATAAGAGGAATCATCGGTGAACCCAATTGAAAATGACGGAGTTAAAACACCGAGTTCCCTATAATAGTAACAAAGTTCTTTCTATAGTATTTCTTCATAAAATTTCAACATATAAGAAAACACTAGCAGAAACTATCCAATCGGATTTTAAACATATTGTACGGATGTCAATTAAGTGCTAAACTTTTTAATTTTGTTAATTTAGTCATAAACTTTTGCGTAAAATTCCTATACAATTCTCGTGGCCAATTTTTGCTGGGAATTACTAATATAGTAGTGTGTCATATAAGATGGCCGATGATGACTAAATCGTCACATTAGTGATTTTCGACGAAAATTCCCGGAAAAGTTACATTGGAATTTCATTCAAAGATCTAAGATAGCATTGGCATCCATGTAATACAGTTTGTCACCGATTAGGTAATTTTACCGAAAAAACTGTGCAAATACAGACATGGTCTTCCGTTGCGCCAAAGAAATAGTAAACAATTTGCAACTCCAGCTAGTTCTAAATTACAGAGAAGAATCCTAATTCAAACTAACTACAAAGACTGCTGGTGGATCAGCCCTTAGAAAATATATTCTTTTGGGTCAAATCCCCTTAAAAAGAACTAATTTTTTTAGATCGGGTCTCCATTCTAGCGCATATATATATATATATATATATATATATAGTCTAAAAGATCACAAACTTTTACCCAGTATTCAAATATAACGCCCGCTAAATTTCGGTCCAGTGATGGGGTTATAAGTCTGACGTACCATTCCAAATGCACGTTACTTCCGGGTCACTTGTTGACTCGATTTATGGCACTGAAACGACGTCATTTCGGTCTGAATGACGGCCCATCACGGTCAGAATCCTCAATGACCGAATCACGGCATATTACGCAGGAATCACCGTAGTGGCATCAACTGCGTAGCAAATAGGGTGTAATACTCGAAGAGTCTTTTATCCTTTCTGCGGATTCGACGAGGCCTCTTTTGTAGATTCTCCCCCCTCCCTCGCACCTCGATTTGTCTTCCACACCGCGGATGCGGTATCCGTGCTTGGAGGCATCCGTCAAAATGGAAGGAGGGGTGTTTTAAAGCCAAGCCTTGGTGAGAAAATCAAGTGCTAACATACCTCTATTTGTTTCACGAAAAAAATTTACAGAGGAAGGAAAATTCGAAGATTCTTTTAGGGATCTCTTTTTCGCGTTCGACGTTAATGGCGAATCAAAGTGTACTGAGTTCCTAGTTTCCCAACTGAAGACTAGACGAGCCCTATTTCCCTGATCGAAGCTGACGAAGAGGTAATATAGATGTGGGATGACGGGTCGGACTTTAACAGCATCATTGAACGGATTTTGATAACCGGAATTGAGACCCTCGTTAAAATTAGTGCTATTTGAGGGAATTCGGTCACCTGTTTAGTGCCTTTTTTGAGTTCTTTGTTATTCTGCCGGCTTTATGTTGTTCTATTAAGGGCATTCTAGGAATGGCATTTGACATTTTACACGTTGAAAATTTTGAAATAGTCACGTACATGCCTTGCCTATGTTCCTATTCCTTGCTGTTTTGTCTGAATTGCATTGATGTTAGCCTCGTGAGGTTATATAGACCAAAACTCGATACACTAGTGGATTGTTTCGTTGTTGACGTAAAAAGTCAGACCCACCCAATATATTCTCTCATATGTACTATCATCATATTGAACTTTCTCTTCAAACTCTCATAGCTCAAACCAAAAAAATCCCTAATCTTGTGCTCAGATGATTCCTTTTGAAAGCTATAATCTCTGTATGTGCGAGTGCGTGTAGGTGAGCAAAAATAGCGACGTCTAAGCAGAGCAAGGTCAAGCGCATAATAGGAGCGCCCATTAGGGTTTTAAACAAGGTTAGAAATCTTTATATGAACAGCTTGATGGATTGCTCAACTAGGGTTGATTACAGCGGACCTGCTGTCGGAGGTCCGGCTGCTCGAGTGCCAACTCTATTGCCCAAAAGTTTCTACGTCTGCTCTTCAGTGAACGATCATGACGCGCAAAGTATGAGTTTGTCTCGATTGGTTCCGGGGAGCGATCCAAGGAGTGAAGTCGAGGAATCGGGAATCACGAGCAAGATTCGGCGGGCGAACACTATGCAATCTAATTGTGCAATGGGAATGAGGAGTTACAGTGTTGGGGTTGGTGTGATTAGGGGTGAGCGGTTCCCGGTTCCGGTTCGGTTCTGTCTGGAACCTCGAAGGCTGGAACCTACCTTCGAATACAGGTTCCTCATTTTTTGGAACCTGAAACCTACCCGTCAGAACCAAGAACCTGGAACCTACCCTGTCACAGGTTCCAGGGTCGGTTCCAGGTTCCAACAGGTTCTTCTTCTTCTTTTTTTCATTTTCAGATTTGAACTATAACGTATGCGCCTACTCTACGGTAACTTCCCACATCTTAGCAAACATACCAATGCCAATTGCCAAGAATTTGGACATACATAATCATAAAAAGTTTCCAAAGAGGAAAGGTAGCTGAAAGAGGCACAACTTGAGTTCAAGGTCCATTAAAAGCATAATGCAGATGCAGAAAAATCAATAGAGGCACAACTCACCATTGAAAAGATACTGATACAAAACAGCGCCCAAGCCATCAACTAAGGTTTTGAAGTTCAGTTCACGACGGTTGCATTAAGCACATCATCAAAAAGTTCGAAGAGCCGGCACAATTGGCGCTACATCCACATCAGTGCGAGAAAATCTAGAGCATAGTAGTCACAAGCCATAGCTTCGTAATCCCGATTAACGAGATGAACCACATGACCAATTATAGCAAGCCTCGCGTCCTCCGAGGTCTCACTCATCATCCCAAAATCAAGAAAAGCAAGTTTACCATCAGGTGTCGCCAAAAGATTACCAGGATGAGGATCTGCATGAAAATATCCATACTCAAGCAACTGTCTCGACGCACCGAATGCCTGCATTCACCAAATCAGAACTTTTAAACCTTGTCTCTCAATTGCTTCCTGCTCATTTAGTTTGACTCCATCCACCCATTCCATTGTTAACACTTTGCCACTTATAATCCCAAAAAATATCAGGGACAAGGACATCTCGCCTTGTCGGCGTACAACTTCTTAAACCTCCTTGCATTCTCGCCCCTCCCGCAGACACACTGTCAAAATTAACAATCAAGCCCAACAAAATCTTATAGAAGGGCTTACCAAATCACACAATCGCAAAGAGATCTTTTGAACTAACTATACATCTATACCCTAGGTTCATAAGGAAGCTAACCGCACGTAGTTGAGCTCTGAAAAACTCTTCGAGCAAATTCATCAATAAGAGCAACGACATCACTGGTAATTATGTCGACGTATTTATTGATGAGAATTCCAAGACCTCTTATCAGGTAGAAGTCTAGTCCTATAGCTTCTTCGATACCTGGTCTTTGCACTTTTACAGCAACTAATTGATTAGAATATCTCAGCCGCGCTTTGTAAACTTGCCCTAAACTTGCTGCAGCTATTGGAGAAGGGGATATAGACAAGAAAATCGAATCAAGGGTCAGCCCCAACTCTTTCTCAATGCAGGCAAATGCTTCGGTATCTGGGAATGTGGGCAGAGCATCCTGTTGTGGTAAAAATAAAGGCAATAAATCATTAGAAAACTTGCTCTCTCTCCATAGTCTTCCTCTATTATCCTGAAAATTATCGTACAAACAAACAAGATGTAGAAACCCAATTTAATGATTTGAGATGTACGAACTCAACAAAATAATATGCTAACAATGTAAACAAAAATGCACTCTCGATTCTAATGCAATCTTCACATCTGAATTGACATAAATGCATTACTCATGCATGCACTAGAATTCAGGTCGATCGATTCTTATAAGGAATTGTGCAGTGCCGTAGTAACATGTCTCTATGAGACTTAAGTGCAATCTTGGAGCGCACGGATGCACATGTTCGAGATGAAGCAAGTACTGAAGTTCGAGAGCTCCTCCAAGTACTCGGGACGGCGAGAGATCGAGCCTTGTCGACAGCCCCCGCCCTATTTTAACGAAAGTCGGCCCCAATCTCGTAAAAATCCTTCTCAACTCAGCACCTCGCTTCCTCTTATTCTGATCAATCTGTCCATTGCTTTGATCCAGCAACAGCTTAATCGCAAAAGAACCTAGCGAGACCAATATCTCCAGCGTTCTCCCCACCGCCTAGCGAAATTTAATTCCACTCAATCAACCAAATGAACCAGGATTCAATCTCCCCAGTGAAATTCAAAATCTATGCACATAAGCTCACCAAATACGCTCATAAGCAGATAACATCCAGCATAAATTACAGCTTAGTCATCGATAGAGAGAGAGAGAGAGAGAGAGAGAGAGAGAGAGAGAGAGAGAGAGAGAGAGAGAGAGAGAGAGAGAGAGAGAGACCTTGATAGGGCGAGAGCCGTATCGGCGAGAGAGGAGCTCGGAAGAGTAAACGGTGGCATTGGCGGCGCGGGCCATGGCTCGAGCCTCGGGTTGGATGTCCTCAGCTCAGTCAACGCTCAGCACCGGCACGACCGCACCGCCCCTGCCTCCTCCTCCTTCGCCGGCGCCGGCGTCGCCGTCCCTGGCCTCCGGTGGACCCCGAGGCCTCGCCTCGACCGGGGCCGCCACGGGAGCCGCCACTCGCCGCCACTCGCCTCCATGGACGGACCTCGGGACCGGAATCGGACGCCACGACGGCGAGGACACGGTGAAAGCACTGCCGGCGGCGGCCTCGAGGGCGAGCGGCGTCGAGCGGCGTGACCGTGTGTGTGTGTGAGGTCTGAATCGATTTTGCAAAAGATACGAATGAAGATCGTCTTCTTCTTTTGGAGCCCTAACCGGTTCCGAAACCGGTTCCGGTTCCGGTTCCAAACCGGTTCCGGTTCGATTGGAACCGGAACCGGAACCGGAACTTCCGGTTCCTAGAAAAAAGGAACTGGGAACCGAAACCGGTCCCCTTGGAACCGGGAACCGAACCGGACCCTCCTCCGGTTCGGTTCCGGTTCCCGGTAACCCGGGAACCGCGCTCACCCCTAGGTGTGATAGGAAAAATTGATGAAGATAAGTGCTGCTCCTTTGAAGAGGATACGGGAGATTTCTCGTGTACTAAATGCAGAAGTTATCCTACGAAAAGAAAGGTTGTATATTACTAACTTTTTACTTATGCGTGGTTCAACACGTGTACAAAGTGTCCATGATATATATGACCTGATTTAGCAGTTAAAAATTCGAGTAATTATCTGATTGCGAATAAAGAACGTGCTACATCATCTTTTTTTTTTCTTTGTGTTGATTGCTCTATGATTAGCCAAATGGTGGTGAGGATCATTCATTAGCACCCATCCGAGAGGGTTCTCTTTTTTTCCCGATGTGGAAAGGATAAAAATCATGTTTGAGAAGGGTACCTAGTCAGTTTTACACTATTTCGGCCCAAAAAAGAGTTCTACAGTAGCTTTCCAAGCTTACTCATGTATATAAGGCCATCTTTGCCAATTCATGTTTAACAGAACAACTCTTCTTAAGCGATAATTTATAATGATTGGAAAGGTTCGTACATGAGCTTCGAGTTTTGACCATTATCGCGGTTTCCATGTTTACAAAGGCCCAAGCCAGGCGATCTCCCATTAAGTCAACCCTGACCATTCAACCTTTCACATGCAAAAACAGGAGTTCCGATTTAATAGTTGTTTATATTGATTTGATCTATGCGTCCATTCACACCAGAGTAATCATCTCAAAGCCCAATTGAAAATGCCTTCTTTCTCAACAATTGGAGAAGTATCAACATAGTTCTAAACTTATTTCATTTGTATTTATTCAATTTTAAACATTTTTATTATCAATTAAATCTTAAATCTTTTGCATTTGTACAAATTCAGTCAATCCGTCTAATTTCTGCCGGGCTACGTTGATATAGACAATTTTTAATAATATTTTAATAATTTTTTTGAAATTTTGAATTATTTTAATTATTTTGTTCTTTTTCCTTTCTTCTTTATTTGTTTCCTCTTCCTTTTTTCCTCTTGTTGACGAGGTCAACTTTGCCCTCGCCAGTGGTTGATCTGATGGGGACTTGCCTTGCTTGTGATTGGGCAAGCTCACCCTTACCATTATTAGGCGAAATTGACCTTACCCTTGTCATTGGTTGAGGAAGTTGGCCCTCGACTCTTAGTCTTGTGTTCGGAGTGTGCCAGGACAAGAGCGAGTATATGGCTACCTTAGGTCGTACTTTCGTTTAATAATTGATTCGATGACCAATAAGCAAGACATGTATTCTTTGAAAATGAGTATATATACGCTAAACGTTTATTAAACTATAGGCTGTCCGAGCGCGCGATACCCTGTAAACTTTGATCCCCAAGATGGATTCATGTCATTGTATCCACTGGTCGTTTATGGCATAAGCCCCGCAGGATTTGGTGGACGGACCACGGGAAAATTTAGCGACATGGTCCTTCACCCGCCATGGTACGGCCAATGAAGACACAACATGGCCTGACCCGAAAGGGTACGAATTGACATGGCCTTGACTCTTTACCCAACACAGTACGACCGAATGAAGGCACAAACCCATGTCGACTTTTCAAAGCAATAAAAAGTCACCGAGAGTAAATTAATATCATCTTCAATGACTCCCCTTTGGACACGTCATCAAATAATAAATAAATAAAGGCTAAAGGGAGAATTTCACAAATTTTAAGGATTAATTTAAACAAACATTTGCAAGGTAAGTGCCTATCTAGTTGATGGAAAAATTATCAACACAATTTTAAACCTAATATACTTAGGTCAATTTATTTATAAACTTTTTGATTTGACCAATTTGATCATTCCGATTAAAGAAGTTGAAAATCCTCAAACCATTAAAAACTCATAATATAGAACATACACTTAAGAAGAGAGCATAAGCTAAAGGAAGAAGCCGTAAATCGTCTCGATTAAATACGCTTCTTCGCTTTTGAAACCTTCCATTGGCGTCCTTGGATCACTAAGAATCATCGTTGCTGCCTTCATTCCTTGCATGTAATCGGCTCGACCATGTGTAATAATAGAATTCAAACCATATAGCGATTAACCCTAGTGTCATTTTGAGTAGGTACAGATGGTGCATTTGGTTTAGCATTAAGAATGGGCTATCTGTTCTATATTTCTAGACCAAACATTTGACCACTCAAGTAAGCTCTGGAACATTTTTCGTTCTTTTTGTTCTATCCGTGGTAATATAATAAAATAATGTACGCAAAATCTAACTATTTGTCGAAATAAATGCAATGCAGAATCAAGAAAGGCACACAAGTTATGCTTAAATCATTGGACGTGTCTGGATTGACTTTTACTTTTTGCTTTTTGCAAAATGAATGCATTCACTTTAACTTTTGGGTTAATACTCTAAAAAACTCCAAATTGGTACACTTGTGATAAATTTACCCCAAACTATTTTTTTGACCATGAAAAACCCCAAACTTGTATACTTGTGATAAATTTACCTCGACTGATCATAAAAAACCCTAAACTAATACATTTATGACAAATTTACCCAAAACTAATTTATTCGACCTCAAAAAACCCCAAACTAGTAAATTTGTAACAAATATACCCTCCGCTAAATTGGATTAATACCACAAAAAAATCACAAAAATTGTAAACTACGACAAACGGAGTATAAAATCCCAAATTGGTATACCTCAACTCATCACGTATCATTTAACTTAATAATTTGACTGTAAAATTTAACAAAAACTAACAGATGTTAAATTTGTCACAAGTATAACAGTTTGGGGTAAATTTGTCAAAGGTATACCGGTTTAAGATTTTTGGTGGTCAAAAAAATAATTTGGGATAAATTTGTCACAAGTGTACTAGTTTAGGGTATTTGTCACAAGTGTACTAGTTTATGGTTTTTCAAGGTATTAACCCTAAACTTTTTTTATTAACCCAAAGTACCAAAAATTTTGGGAAAACGCAAATGTTAATATGTAAATTCATATAAGAATTTTTTCACAATTTCTTAACTTTAAGATAGTATTTTTTTAAACTTTGCGTAATATCCCAAAACTAACGGGCCAATAAGTTTCTTCCATCGATGATGGATGAATTAAAACCCCATGAATGTAATTCTTTCACTAAAACACCTTCTCAGATGGAAATAGCTTTTCAACTGCAATGATATTTATTGACCTCACACAAAGATGGATGATTTGACAGGACACCAACGCATTATTATTGGGCAACAAACTTGGGCTGCTTCGAGTATCAACCCAGAGGCCAATGGAAATGAGCTAGAGAGGATAATAAGAGAACCATCTATCCATCATTGCAAGACATTCCTTGGGTTTATACTCCGGAGCTGTGTGCCCCCCTCCCTGCACCACGGCAAAATGGAAAAAAGAAAAAGGAAAAATGACCATAATAAGTTGACATGGTCATTTTTGAAAATGAATATGAATATGAAAGGATAAAAAATAAGACATAGTGAAAGGGAATTGGTCCTACCTTGATCGTTGTAAATGTCAAATCGTATCTACTGTTCTCCGAGTATAATATAGAGTACCTATCCAAGTAAATAAAAAAAAAAGTTAACATATATAACATTTACAACTCCCCAAGCACACGCAATCCACGTACGTGGGAAATAGACACAAGAAATTCGATGGGGTGGAAGAAATTGCAAAATGTTCGTGGAGAAGCCTTACAAATTCAAAAAATGGCTCAAAAAGAGCCTAACATGCTTTTTAACTCAAAATAAGATAACCAAACTGGAAACGAGGACTCTATTCTAATATCAAATAAGATAATTTGTAACAAAGTCGCTTTTCTTACTCAAACTGACTAACTTAGCCATTTGAGGCTTTTGAGCAACAAAACGGAAATGATTTAGAGTATTTTGGACTTTCTACGGTATAATTAAATTACGTGATGACATCAATTTTGCACAAAATCCAACAAAAGTAAGAAACAAGCCCATTGATATGGTTCCTCTTAAAACTATGAATTGGGGAAGGCCCGTTTCTAAACAAAAGGCTCGGCCTGATCCGGAAGAAGAGCAAGAGGAGAACTCGGAAGGTGTGCAGAGTGCGAAGAGTCGAGTGATAGTCGACTGAGAAATTTTCGCGATGAAGATTGAGTTGCAGCCCAATCCAAATTTGATTGTCATCATCAACCAAACTCATGATCTTGTGCAACCTTGATAGATCACAGGCTGTTTGTGATTGCTCAGTATATCACTAAGAAAAATAATATATCTGCTGGTGGATAAAGCAAAATATATCTAATAGATTCAATGAACAGTTAGTCATTGTTTTTCTTTCCAGTAATAACGTGTAATCCAAATATGAAGTACTTTATTGCAGTGGGAGACAGTAAGAGTGAATTAATTTAAGTTTATAGGTATAATTCCGATTTGATACACACATTTGTAGCTTAAGGATGTGTTTATTTCACTAAAAACTTCATGATAAAGGAAAATATTTTTTATGAAATCATTTTAAGGAAAATATTTAGCTTTTATTTATGTGGTGATCTAGACATTGCTAGAAAGGGAAGTCACTTTCCC
Source organism: Eucalyptus curtisii (assembly GCA_017140595.1). Lineage (NCBI taxonomy): Eukaryota > Viridiplantae > Streptophyta > Magnoliopsida > Myrtales > Myrtaceae > Eucalyptus > Eucalyptus curtisii. The sequence goes on along the minus strand of CM029502.1, from coordinate 35,198,411 downwards.
CCAATCTAACCTTGTTGTGTTTAATCCATGGAGCATGTTATTCTTAAATCAAATAGTTTTCCGTCGTCCAAATACTAGAAATCAAAAAACAATTTTTGGGATTTGGCTCTCCTTTATATAAATAGATCCTAAGTATGGATTTTAACACAAACTATGGAGTTTCATAAGTAACTTTCATCAACGGTAATAATATCTAGTGCATAGTTTGATCGAGATGTGCACTGTTCACAATGGAATAAATATTTTCGTCATCAAGCGAAGTAGAAGCTAAACATTTGTGAGAAGATGATGATCAGGTAAACTAAATTCAATAAAAGAAAGTATAGTGATATTTCGGATTAAGATGATGTACCCGGCTACTTGACCTTCAACAAACCAAGGCGCCCACTGATTAAGTATAGTCAAATTGAGCGATCTTATCCAGTCTAAAGTGCCCACGTACGGGATAGACAAGTCATGATCGCCACTGCAACAAGAGTAATTTTTGCCAATAAAAGAAAAAATCGCTGAATTATGTAAAAAAGCAAATTGACTTAAAAGAATGGAACCAGAATGAGAAACTTATTTGTTTAGCTAAGGGAAGATAACATAAATGGTCATTGAAATTTGGTCCAATAAGTAATATCATCTCTAGAATTTTAATTTGTTCCCCTAAACTTTAACCAAATATGCACTGTCATCCATTAGACAATTAATATGTTCAATGTGGTTAATGAATTACTGATAAATGTTCAATCTAGTCCTTAGTTTATATGAAAATGAAGCATACACAAAGATTGCGTTAAACATTTACTGATGGGTTAGGAGTAATATTGAATAAATTCAAAATTCAAAAATAAAATTGCACGTTGTGCCAAAATTAAAGGACCACATTAAATATATTGAGATGACATTACACATTAGACTAAAGTTTCTAGACCATTTGTGTTATTATCCTTTTAATTAACACAGTACCTGTAAATAAGGGCACGGAGCGATGTCTTCGAGAGGTATCTATGATATACTACACTATTTAGGACGTCCTTAGTGTAAGATAGAGAGTAGTTGCATCTATCCCACTTTGGCTTCGTGCCCTGAATGTCATTATCACATAATCAACATGAATATATATAAATGTCGATGATGCCGGCGAAGAAAATGTTTCTTCATACCTCTCGTATGTGAAGGGCTTCGCGGACATTCCTATCATTGGCCCGAATGTAAGAGTACAAATAGTTATACGCCTGTCGAGAGAGAAATTCAAATAAGTGAAACCATCGTATCACCTTTAATCAAAATCCATATGTTCATCATATATTGCCTTGCACATATAAAAAAAATGCTTTACTTTTAAGTACTGAGTTCATGGATTTTGAGGGAATTAATTTAGGATGTACCCGACACCATGGCCTGGATTGTTGAGGCACCGAAACGACCTCGATGATATTCTTTTCAAGTATACTTCTGCTCCATTTTAGCCTCGTGTGGTTAGGAGATATGGTACTACACGTGGGTTCCAATATTTGACCCAAATATAACTTCTCAAGGCACTAGAAAATTTCACGAGGAAACATATCTTGGTGATTTATTGCATACGCACGTACCGTGAAAACATATGAGAGAGGTAAATGGTATAAGAATGGCACTTACTATTGACACCATTTCAAGGTCAGTTAGACAAGCTCCGTTGGTGGGATCGACATTCACATAATCTCCATTGCAATTCGTTTTAGTTGACTTGAAACATGAATACAAAAGAAAAATCACAAAAAATGTCGATTCATGTGTAATTATTACTACTGATATATTATATTCTTTTATAGTATATAGATCTTACTCTAGTTAAAACATATAGTAAATTCACCTCGTAAAGTTCATCTGATATGAGAGCCATCTTGGGACCGTACGGAATTCTTTGACTGATGTCCTTTACTTCACAAGTCACCGGATTGCCAAGCACGTAACCCTATTCATATGACCACGATAATGATGCTTTGCTTAACACTTATGGCGTTGTATTAATAGATATGAAGTTGAAATGTCGAGGAAATAGTAGCATACGTATGAGTTTTAACCTTGGTGTGAAATAGGAGAAGAGCACAGGAATATAATTAAATGTCACGAAAGCTTATTAAATAAAAACAAACCTACGACATTATTAAATACTTTGAGATCATTGGCGGCTCGCGTCCAGCTTCATTTCCTATACTGAAAAGCAAACTGAGTTTTGATTTTTCATTTTTTTCATGAAATGAAAGTAGCATCTTGACGCATATAATATGCGGGTAAACTTCAATTACTTACCATCTTATCCTTCTTTAACAATTATGGGGACAACAACACCTGAATAAGAATCACCAGTGATGTACAACGAATTTGTGAGGAATTTGGGGTGAGACATAAGCCACTACATCAATAAAAAAATAATAATAAAAAAACGAAAGAATTGAGGAACTCTACTGTTCCAGGTAATTAGCTATGATAATTGCCTTTGGGGCATCTGATTATCTTGAGGTGACATAATGTTGGCATTAATACAAATGGGTTACCTTTCTTAAAAATTCATACGATTGTGCTGCACAGGACGTGTCATTAATGTCATACGCTGTCCATGTCGTTGCATATGAAAATCCCGTACCCACAGGCGCATCCAAAAAGATAATGTTGGTTATCTATCGTAAAAAAAAAAGAAAAAAAGAAAGAAAAAAAAAAGCTGACAGCTTATGGTCTTTATAAGTCAAATATATTAACCCTAGCTGAAAATAAAGGTATTTCACCTTTGTCCAGGAGTAGGGATTCAACTTCAATATTGGTCTAGTTCCGCTGGAATTTGAATAATCATATTGTAACGGACCTGTGCGAAAATGAATAAACATCGAGATTATGGATGATCAAAACTATGTGTGATTTTGCTTTCGATTGACATATTGTTATATGTGATGATATTGAATTCCAAATTCATCACTTAATACGAAGCCTATTTGCATCGCTAAATTATCATATGATTGGATTGAAAACGGCAGGTCGTGCGAAATCTGATGGAAAGAATGGAAGTTTTCGTCAAGAAAAGATGGGCTTTGGGTTTAGCTTGATTGTTGTCTTCTGCCAAGGCGAAATTGAGAAGCGCCAACGTAACACCCCCGCAACGTTCTTATCAAGTCATTTTTTGTGTTTCTCCTAATCGCGACGTTCTTCCCTCCGCCGTATTACAGGGAGAGACTTAGCGCACACGCACACAAAGATGACAAAAATGTCAATTTTGGTCGACATAAAACCATTTTGTATATGCTGGATTGAAATAGGACCATTTCGTGATAACCCATCCTTTTTTGGATTCTTTTGGTGCAACTAGTGATAGTCTATGTAATTATCGGATTAGTGTCTAAATATTATCTATAAAGAAGGACTCGTGTGATTAGAATCCATTTGTTATAGGAAAAATAAATGATTTTAAAAATATTTTTGGAAAAAAGGTCATTTATATCATTTACAAAAATCATGAATGAACAATTTTTTTATCATTAAAAAACGTTTAGACTTTAAATTTTTGTCAAAAATGAAAATATTTTTTATTGGCTAATTATTTTGAGTGATATGAGCGATCATTTTGAGAAAAATATTTTTTAAGTTTTTCTTTTTTTGTGAAATAAACAGAGTCAATTTCATAATGTTTTACTACAGTCTCTAAGGAGTTTAATTACAGGCCATTGAGCAGGTTTGAGATCATAAAACTACATGAAAGGAATGCCTATCATGGAACATCAGGTTTGACAACAACGCCAGAAAAGATGGATAATTTCTTTTGGGGATTTTATCACGCTAGGTATCGGTTAAGTATCTTGTGTTCTTTTCCTTCGAAAAGATAGATCGACGTATACGTATACGTCATATCCTAAAAAGAAGCTACGACCTCAGGACATCATTGGTACATTTGAGTCCGCGGGAGCTCAATGGGTGACCACCTTAACCATATTGTATAATATAATACAGCATAAGCAAATAATCTTCCAAAAGAGAGGAAAAAGAACGCTACCGAGAGCTTAGTACTAACGCAGAAATGAAGAAAAGAAGAAGACGACTTTGATGACAACCACGATTAGTAAAGTAAACAAGAGAGAGCGGACCTATTTCGAAGAGAAGGCCGGACAAAGCGGAGCAACCGGGACCACCGGTAAGCCAAAGCAACAAAGGGTCGTCCTTGGGGCTCCTCTCTGACTCGATGAAGTAGTAAAATAGCTGCACTTCCTCCAACTCTCCTACCCCGACGTATCTGCACACCATTCAAACAAACGTTGAGAAGAAAACACTCATATATATATATATATATAAGATGAAGGAAAGAAACGGCGAATCAAGTCATTTGCTACATTGTGGTTGCTCATAAACATATAACGCAAGCTGACCCAGTTTCGAGTTTGAAGGGAAGATCTCCGGGGAAGCCTGGTAGGCTCTCGATGATGGCTGATCGTGATCGTCCGACGTTGGAGATCAACAGCAGCAATGGAAGTAGGAGATGAAACATCCTTGGCTCGTCCTACCAAGAAAAATGGAAGAGAAAAGAGAATAGGCAAATGTCTGTAAGATTACTCCTTCCTCCGTCTGGATATCAAGGGTCTATATAAGGCTTCATGGCTCTACAAACCGTCCATCCCTTGGTCAGTAGAGAAATTGTCACCATGGTCTTTTAGAGGGTGCATTTAGACTCATTTGAGCAATAACATTTTAGCCTTTTTAGGGATGTGCAAGCACAACTACTCGCCTATTGAATTGATATACAAAATAGCGTAATGGATTGGAATTAGGTACTCAAATATGTACGCCTTATCTTTAAAGAGGGGTATATGCTAGGCATGAAAATATTGATTTACAATAGTGATTCATAAAGTGATATGATAAATTCTAATTTGACGTTGTATGGGCCACTTGGGAAATATGCACTTGCAATTTGTCCAATTATCTGGTAGAAGAACTTTATAAGCTAATCTTCATAGATTTGGCATCATGCCATCGAAGCTCTCGATTTAGTGATAAAAGTTTGTCATGGTTACTTACTTCGCACAATGTTCATACTATTATATGAATAAAAATGGGCATCATTCTAGTGAGGGACATCATGCATTTTTTTCCCCTTTATAATGTCCTCAATCACTTGTTTTACAAATATTGAATTCGTGGACAAATGTGTAAGTTATTAAGCCTATGCAGTCATTCACATATTTCAATATTAGTATTAGAATGTTTTCTATCCAACAACAACATTGTCAAAAAGATTTCACATTTTGAAATATATGGATTTTATCATATTATAATATATTTCAAATATATTAATTTGTATTTTTTATTATTAACTTCACATGTGGCAATAAAATGCTGCTTAATTTTTTAGATGTAAAATTTTGATATATCTAGTGCGTGTGCACATTCGCTATATATATATATATATATATATATATATATATTAAGAAAACATTATTATTTGGAGATAAAAACACTAAAAGTGCCATGACTTTTGTACAGTTGAGTGTAATACTATCTTTTTTTGATCATTTTAGTGTCACATCAGTGTAAAATCGTTCATTTAAATGCACTTTAAGGCAATTCGTCTTACATGACTTTTTAAATCAAAATTTTGAATATGACTTGGCTTTTTAGAAGTAATCAAAGTTCCACGTGAAAATTTTTTTGTCCTATGTGGTAAGTGTTAACAAAACAGCGACAATTTTTTTAGGAAGACTAACTCTCTCTCTTTGAAAATCGTAGACTTGTTCAAAAAAAATTTACCAAGCTTTTTCTCTTTGTTTTTCTTCCTCTATTGCTCACTCTCGCTCTGTTTTAAATTGCTTCGTCCGGAAGCATAGCTCAGCGACTTCGACGCTGCTCCTCCACCATTGTCCATTGTCGCTCTCTCTTCACCGTCCTTGTGCTTCTTTCGAGAGCCCAAAATCCATTGTGAACGAAATAAAGAAATGCTGATGCTGACTCCTAAGAGAGAATGTTTAAGAGAATTCTTTTTTGAGTTAGGATTCTTCACCAACGAGCCTTTCCCACTCCCTCTCCCTTGCTTGCTTTGAGAACCCCAATTTCGGGTTGGAAGTAGAGTTTGGGTTCTTCACCAACTTTTGCAACGGGAAAGAATTTTGCCTCAATTTTCTTAAATTAAATTAGGGTTCTTCAAATAAATATCTTCAAACGACTTTGTTTAATTTCTCCTTCGTTGATTAAGTTGAACATTATATAATAAATTAATGTCACGTTGGATTTTCCGGTGATAAATTGCTGATGACACTTACGTGAATGATTTTAAAAAAAAATATGGTCCTCAAGTTAGTACTGTATAAAATTATAGTATTTAGATTATTTTTATCCCCTACTACTCATATCAGTGATGTCAAGACCTACTCTATGTATCGCCTTGGCCGTCGAGATGGTGACGTCTCATGGGCATTCTCCATTACAGAAATCTACTTTATTCAGTCAATCCATTTTAGCGGCTAGATTTTCTAAGTTGGTTGGCCTCCCAATGAATTAGACAGGACCGACCAGATTTCATATCATCCAATTCAATCTACTTTATTCAATCAACTCACAAGTCCAACTGCTACTAGTCAGTCAATGATCGCCATCGCACGATGGGCGAGTTTGTCGTGGTATCTCTGTATATGGCACCAAGAAAAAAAAAAGATTTATCATGGGAAGATGCTCAAATTATCTGTCGGAATGGGCCGATCGGCAACTCTAGCTTGTTTCTGCTACTCATGGCTACAGCACTTACAAAATTTTCAAGATGACTATAATTCATTCGACACGACAAACGTGGCCAAAGTAAATGAAATGAATGAGACTAATCTGATTCAAAGACGAGATCAGAGGACAAAATAAAGAAAGCTGACAAGGACCTCCACTGAGCCAATGCGCAACAGTGATTGTACCGGCACAATGTGGCAGAGAAGAAAAGCAAAGGAAGAATGGGAGCCATTATCTTCTCTTGCTACCGTTGCATGGAACCAGTCCATCACGTTTCACGCACCATAATCGTTGAATTGGATGATATGAATCTAAATGAGGTCCATAATTTTGATTCACTCGATCTATGATGGATCATATCTGACCAAAAACTTTTTATTAAAATGTGGTGTAGACGCAACTGAGCAGCAAGTGGACAAGAAAAACAAAACTTTCTAATTTGATTTAGTTCTATTGCTATTCGTTAACCATTACTCTTTTATTGTACGATACCGGTCAAAACCATAAATTTCACTTTCACTTGTTCTTTTTTTTTTTTTTTTTTGATGACCCAGGGAACCCCGTACAGTCGGCAGCCGGTGGGCAAATCCTGGGGCCGCACGAGGAAACCACCATCCCGTGCAAGCGGTTAAGGCACCAAGCGCCTCCATTGGGTTTCGAACCTCTCACCTTGAGGGCAAGGATCAACTGGGCCTTATCCAGCGGAGCCACCACGGCGGGTGGTCTCGTTCTTTAATCTTTGTGATTGGAAGAAATAACCCAAAATAACTACCTAATTTTTTTGTTCATCCATTGGTTCGGATGTATTGGTTTGTGATTCTTTGTTGTATTAGACCTTAATTACAAAGACTTTCCAACCATGTCTTCTAAGCTTTTTGCTTTCTCTAAGCACTTCATCGACACCTCCATTAAGAATTTTATGTTCAATTTCAGTCATCAAACAAACATGGCATCTAAGAACGTAAGCTATCTATTCCGATTCAATGAAGTTCCTGACAATTTCCTTATTATTTTGAATTTACTGTCAATGCATTACTTCAATAATTCGATTTTTACAAAGACCTTAAGACTTTAAAGGCATATTAGGGTCCACTCACTTTTGACTCAAAGCCAAGTTTGTTTGTTTTTTTTTTTTTTCCTTTTTAAATGGCCATCGATTATCCTCGATTGGATATTACTTATGGAAAACGTTAAGTTTCGGGCTTCCATAATTTGACAAAATCACACTGCCGACTCCAACAATCAGGAAATAAGTCCCAACCCATCATGAGCCTCTGCGGCTGGAGATGGTGAGGATGTGCAAGAAGATCCCATTAATCTATAAACCAAACTCGACAAGAGTATTACACACTTTGAGATTCATTGGCGGCTCGCGTCCGGCTTCATTTCCTATACAGAAATGCAAGCAGTCTTTTTTATGGAGAGAATATAACTTCTTCAGAGTGAGAGGGAGACAATTATTAAGCAATTAATTTGAAAATAAAACTGTTTATGAATGTAAAGTTCAATTACGTACCATCCTATATTTCATTAACAATATGTTAATACTATCCATGTCTCAATCCTTATGCGTATGCAGATGCTGCAGACGTACGTATACTTCAGCTCTCTAAATATTAATCATGGAAGAACGTGTTATGCTTAAAACCCGCATGCTTGAGGAAGATTCCCCAGTTAAGAATTGGAACCTATGACTTCAATAGCCAATGGGAGTCCCCCGGTCATAGATACAACTTCTCGAGAGAGACTTTGATAAGCATTGGGAGGAGAGACCCCATTAAATGCATGCAAACTGAAAAGTTCTAGCGCTTTATCACGATCCATTTCCTTCACTTCAAATGATAATAGGGAGTTTTCATCCAAAATAGATCTGGCATGCCCCAAACTGAAATATCTAGAAAATTGCTTTCCAATTTACCTTAAATGTCACAACGTCAAACAACAACTAAAATCACATTGCCTAGATAGCAACATCACATAAGCACTGCAAGATAAGGCGGCACTAGCATAAATACAGCAAAGTAGTATCACTTGTTGCGACATTAGGTCTAAATTGAAAAAGTAGCTTTGTTAGAGTTAGAGATTATAATTTGAAGATAAAGCTTAGATGAGTAGTCAATTTCAAATGAAACTGTTGAAAGTATGAAAGTTCACATCTAGTGTAGGTGTATACATATACGAGTGTATATTTGAAATGACAAATTTTTACTCAACTCTTAGGGCAAGGCTCTTTTCTTGATGGAGATTGACTTTGTATGCTGAATGCACGTAAGATAGAGCCTATGTGTGATGATGTTGAAGATTTATTCTCCAAATTCATGATAGTTCATGTTAGAGAAGGAAAAAGTGGAAATGCAACCATAATGAGTCTAAAGAAATTGTCATTTGCATTTTGCACCCATAGCATGTGGGCCCAGCTATAACGGATCGCTAGATTATGTGGGTCTCACGTGTGGCCCACTTCATGATACGGTAAGTATGAATTTTGACTCACACAAACTGTTATATCCTATGAGTTCTAAGAGGGCTCATATCATTCATCAATGCCTAGTCGCCAATATCCTCCTCAAATTGCAAAAATCTTCCTACTAGCATCTTATATACTTGTCACCAGATTTCAACTATTCTTTTTATTTTGAAAGGGAGATAGGACCTTTTTTTGTAAGTGCTGGATTGGAAAGAGAACCTTTCTATAAGTGATAACGCTAGTCAATAAATTGTACAAACCATTAGCGTCGACCACACAAAAAGAAGTTTTGGAAGTTTTGGTCCTTACAGTTAGATCAGTCACAAATATTCCTTTGACTTATGAGACGTTGCTAGTAAATCTGATAATAAAATATTCGATGGGATAATCTCATTGTCACAAAAGCCTTGAATCAATTCGATCGAATGGATATTGGGTCAACAGACGCACGTGATCCACGTATCGTTGACTAAACCTACCCCCGATAGAATTGGCTCCTTCGCAAGAGTTCAAATCCAATTCAGTGCCTCTCTTAGAAAAGCCTTGAATCAATTCGATCGAAGGAATAGGTATGCGTCCGAGTCCCCTACACGCTGTTGCTCAGAAAGGTCCTAAGTGTTGAAGAGCGGATGGACCGTTTAGAAAGCCGGGAAAAGCCTTATTTAACTACACGAAATCCGCGCGGAAGAAATGGGGACCTTATAGAAATCTGCCTAGTTCTCTTTTCCTCACCATTTCTCTTGGTTAGCCGAGCCAAGAATGTTGCACCTCCTACTTCCGTTGCTGCTCTTGATCTCCAATGTCGGACCATCACAATCAGCCATCGTCGAGAGCCTCCCGGGCTTCCCTGGAGAGCTTCCCTTCAAACTTGAGACCGGGTCAGCTCGCATCATGTGCTTATGAGCAACTACAAAGTCGCAAAAGACTCAATTCGCCATTTCTTTTCTTTACGTTCGAGAGTAATGTACGTTTTTGAGTGTTGCCTTCTTAATGTTTGTTTGAATGGTGGTGCAAACAAAAATGGTGCAGATACGTAGGGGTAGGAGAGCTGGAGGAAGTGCAGCTATTCTACTACTTCATCGAGTCCGAGAGGAGCCCCAGGGAGGACCCTTTGTTGGTTTGGCTCTCCGGCGGTCCCGGTTGCTCCTCTTTGTCCGGCCTCATCTACGAGACAGGTCCATTCTCTCTCATTAACTCCTTAACTCATCGCCACTGTCGTCGTCGTCATTGTCATCCGCTTCTGTTTTTCGTCTTCCTCGTGTTACTTTTTATCGGCTTTTGGTAGCCTTCTTTTCCCTCTCTCTTTTTACAAACACTGCTAGATCAAGCTGCATATATCATATGTAGAAATGATTAAGGTGGTCAATCATTGAGCTCCCACCACTTCTTTGCTTTTTGGTGGCTCCTTTTCCTTTTCCATGAGTACCGCGACACGTTTTATTTAGAACAAACTGCCGACGAAGTTCTGATAAGATCTAAATGAGGTAGCCGCCACTTTTCATGATATGATATATACACAATGGTCATTCCATATCAACTAAATATCCATATGCCGGTCAAAAGCAAAATCTATTAAATGGTTTTAATCACCCACGATATTGACGTCTGCAACTTTTCGCACAGGTCCGATGCAGTTTGATTGTTCAAGTTCCAGCGGAACTAAACCGATATTGAAGTATAATCCTTACTCCTGGACAAAGGTGAATTACCTTTTTCTCTGGCTAGCATTATTATCGTTCAACTTATCAAGACTAGAAGTGGTCACATATTCATACGATAGGTAGCCAACATAATATTTTTGGATGCACCCGTGGGCACGGGATTTTCATATGCAACAACACCGATGGCGTACAACATTAGTGACACTTCCTCTGCAGCACAAACATATGAGTTCTTAAGAAAGGTAACCATCTGAATTGATATCGACATCATGTTACCTCAAAATAATCATTCTACCTAATTAAATAGACTGATACAGTTCCTTGACTTTTGTCATATACTTCTCTTTTCTGATAAAGTGGCTTGTGTCTCACCCCAGCTTCCTCGCGAATCCGCTTTACGTCACTGGTGATTCTTATTCCGGTGTCGTTATCCCCATCGTTGTTAAAAATATACAGGATGGTGCGTAATTGAAGTTTACCCCTGTATTCTGTGTCACTCTGGCTCTCAAGAATTCATTTTCTCTTTGTTAAATACGGAAAACTCCGTTTGCTTTTCTTATAGGAATTGAAGCTAGACGCCAGCCGCAAATGAATCTCGTGGTACGTAGTACTCTTGTGTGCTCTTCCGATGTCTTGGAATACTCAAACTTTCCTCTTCATATCTATTGGTACTAAGCCATATATGTTAAGGAAAGCATTATTGTTCTGGTTATATGAGCAGGGTTATACGATGGGCAATCCGGTGACTTGTGATAAGAAGGACGTGAGTTTTAGAATTCCATATGCTAACAAGATGGCTCTCGTATCGGATGAACTTTACGAGGTAAACTTACAGCATAACTTAACTATGATAAGATCTCCATATCATCAAAGGATATAATACATTAGTGATGAAGATTACATATGAATCGACATTTTCATGATTTTACTTTTGAATTCGTGTTTTCAAGACGACGAAAACAGATTGCAATGGAGATTTTCAGAATGTAGATCCCACCAATGGAGCCTGTCTAATCAACCTTGAAATGGTGTCGCTAGTAAGTGTTATCGTTGTAACCATCCACCTCTCTCATATTATTTGCCGCAATATATACACGCATGCGACGAGTGAACAAGACGTGTTTCCTTGTGATATCTTCTAGTGCCTTGAGAAGATATATTTGCAGCAAATATTGGAACCATCATGCAATGTCATATCTCCTAACCACACGAGGCTATAGTGGAGCAGAAGCATACTCGAAGAGGATACCGTCGACGTCATTTCAGTGCCTCAACAGTCCAGGCCATGGTGTCGGGTACATCCTAAATTAACTCCCACTAGATTCCGTGAATTTAGTATCTAAAAGCGTATCGTCTATCTATTTGAACATCTGGATTTTGATAATGAGCTAATGCGCTATTTCACTTACTTAAATTTCTCCCTCAACAGTCCGCTAACTATATATACTCTTACATTTGGGCCAATGATGAGAAAGTCCGAGAAGCCCTCGGCGTACGAGAGGTAATGAAGAATTATTCTCTTCGCGGGCATCGCCGACGTCTATATATTTACATTTTTCAGTTGATAATGACATCCAGGGCACGAAGCAAGGGTGGAATAGATGCAACTTCAGTCTATCTTACACAAAGGACGTTCTTGATGCTGTAGTTTATCATGAATACCTTTCTGAGAAAAACCTCCGTGCCCTTGTTTACAGGTATTACGATGGCTAATTTGAATGAGTTTCTCATCTTGGTTGAATTTCTTCTTCTTTCTTTTTACTGTGTATTTGCTTTTTACTTAAATCGGCGATTCTTATTTGTGTTTACAAAAATTACTCTTGTTGTAGTGGTGATCATGACATTTCTATCCCGTACGTGTCTACATTGGATTGGATAAGATCACTCAAGTTAACTTTAGAACCTTCGTAGAACCTTAAATAGCCGGGTAATAATTTCATCCTTATCTGTTAAGATCACTATACAATTCTTTTCTTATGGAATTTTGTTTAGTTGATCATCATCTTCTCATGAATCTTTAGCTTTTGTACTTCACTTGATGACTAACATATTTATACCATTGTGAACAAGGTGCATCTCAATCTAGCTATATACCAAAAATGATTTTGTCAATGAATTTTGCTCATTGAATGCCATCTCTCGTCTGTGTTGAGGACCATACTCAAGCTAAAAAAGTTTGTACGAAATCGCAATTAGACCGTCAAACTTATATAAACTCACTCTAATTGTCTCCCACTAGGGTAAAATACTTCATTTATTGGTTACACATTGCTGATGGACAAAACACAATGACCAATTGTTTCATTGAGGTTATAATTTATATTCTGCTTTGGAGAATTGAAACTGACAGATATGTTGACTTTGATCCCCCGGGGTTTCCAAGTTTTGGAAATATGACATTTTCAAGAGGGTGGGTATATCTGTTGGTTTGCTGCCCACGTTTCACCTCTCCTCGCCGAACACTTGGAGATGTGGCTGTTAGAGTCCGAAACGATGGGTCCGGGCTTGTCTTTTTCCCCACTTTCCGGATTCTTCCTCTTGCTCTTCTTCCGGACCGGACCGGTCCTTTGGTTTAAGAACCGGTCTACTCCCCGGTTCATGGCTTCAATGGACCCATGTCAACGGGCTTTGTCCAAAAGCTGGATTTATCAGTTAATTTAGTCGTCGACCATAGAAAGCGCGATGTACTAGAGCATTCTACCATAATAAAGAAGTCATGCCCATTTTGTTGTTCAAAAGCCTCAGATAGCTAATTGGTCAATATGAGTTAGAAAAAAAATGACCTTACATATATCATCTCATTTATTACGAGAGTCCTCATTTTGAATTTTCTTATTTTATTTTGAGTTACAAAGTATTTTAGGTTCTTTTGCACCATTTTTTTGAATTTATTCGGTGAACATTTTTGCATATCTTCCTTTGCATTGAGTATCTTTTATCTAATTTTCCTTTTGCATGCATGTACCCTGCAATGTGTGTGCTTGAGTTGAAAAATGTTCTATCTGTTAACTTCTTTTAAATTTGTGTGGACAGATATTCTATTTTGGATTCGAAAAATAGCAAAATACGATCCGACGTTCACAACGATTAAGATAAGACCGAACTCCCCTCTGTTTTTTCTTTTTTCCTTTTTTCCACTCATAGACATCTCGAAAATTATTATCTAAAATCGTAATAATAGTTTTCTTCTTGTTCCTCCCCTTTTTGGATGGTGCAGGGAGCGGGACACACAGCTTCAGAGTATAAACCAAACAATGTCTTGCAATGGCGGACAGATGGTTCTCTTACTACCCTCTCTAGCTCATTTCCATTGGCCTTTGGTTTGGTACTCAAAATAAATCCAGATTAGTCACTCAATGATAATGTGATTTTGGATGTATCTTTCCGTCGAGAGAAATTTAGCGCACGCTATTCAATCTCAATATATTTTGTGTATTTATTAAATGTGTTGACATTAGTCATGTTTACTCTAGTAGAAAAAAATAAATCCGAGGAAAATCAATCGGTTTACAAGGATGGGAAATCCTCAATGACTTTTTCACTAAATATTCTGAGCATGGTTATTATTTCTCTTGAAGACTCTTTCAACCAATAGTCAAAACCCTCGGAAGAAGAATATACAATAAGGGGAACATTTGATTACGGCAACTTTATAAATTAAGTTAGGTGCTAAAAATTTTTCGACATAAATACATTAGGAGTCCTAAAACTTGTCTTGAAATATAATCGAGTTTTAAAACTCTTACAAAATACAATCAAATCCTAAAATTTATCAAATTTATGCAATCAAGTCCTTCAATTAAAATTGATCTGCCCTTTTTTTTTTTTATAAATTATATTCAAAAGAGCGGGGAGAGCCTTCTTCGTCCGCTCTCTGTTCAATTTCGCCGCTCCCGTCAAATTTCCAATCTACAAGCTCCAACACTCTCGTTCTCGCACCTTCGACGGCTTTGGCTTCGTCGTCGGTCCCCTATTCAATTTCCAATTCATTGAACTCTTTTCATACGCTGCCATACGTGTGGTGGCGATATTTTGCTCGCTTTCGGCCTGGGGAAGCAAAAAGCAAGCTTAAGATCCGTATCCATCACCTCCGCTCCAACAAATGGGCCGAATGCGCGGATGCTCCCGAAGCTTTGAACAGCACGCTCCGGCACGGCTACGAGTTGAGCGAGCCCAAGCACTTGTCCGACCTTGCTGCCACTGTGCCAGTCGCCATCGGTGGCCTGGCCCGCTATGTCTGAGGAGTGGCTCGATGAAGCAAAACAGCCCATGGCTTTTTTTTTTTTTTTTGTTCCTATTACTTTAACTCTCGTTTTCTTCTTTTTTAATATTTATCTTCTTTTCAATAGAAATTAGTTTTTTTTTTTATGTGGCACTTAGTGCGCTCTACATTTGTGCCACGTGTCTTAAGAAAGTAATGAAAAAAGCTAAGTAGTGTTTTCTGTTAGTTAAATTAGACAGGTTAACAAGGAATTTGATTGCATCAATTTCACAAATTTTAGAATTTGATTATACTTTTTAAAAGTTTTATGACTAAATTACATTTTCACGATAAATTTTAAATATTATTATGCACTTATTTTAATTTATTATTCTCTACGACAATGGGGTTATAGACTCGGTAATCTAGTGACATGTGAGCGAAAGGACATTAAGTCAAAGAGTCCCATAATTATTCTAGAATTTCTTTGCATCAAATAGAACTCAACCTATAGTATGTTGCCTCAAGTTTAGTTTGAGTAGGTATAGGATCTCCTGTCTATAACTAGACGAAACGTCGGACCACTTACCCAATATTTGAGACTTTTGTTGTTCTTTTATTCTATCCGTGGTTATATAATAAGTTGTTTACGCATGTATAGAGTTTTGAAAAGGAAAAATCCAACTATTTATAGAATAAATGAAATCTAAATTAAGAAATGCCCACAAGTTATGTTCAATTTTTTTAGTCAGGCATGTTTGCATTGACTTTTACTCTAGGGAAATTATCAGTTTTAAGTTTATTATATGCATGTCAATTCATTTATAAACTTTTTCAATTTCACTAGTTTAGTCATAAACATTTACCTGAAATTTTAATTTAGTCATTCTAATCAATTTTTGTCGGAAATTGTTGACTAGAAGGACTAAATCAAAATCTCACGTTAAAGTTTATGATTGAACTGACAAAATTGAAAAATTTAGGATCGATTGACATCTGCACAATTAATTTAAGACTAATTGGATAATTCTCCTCGTTTGCTTTTTAACTTTTCGCTTAATTGAAATCTTCCTATGCAATCACTTTAGCTTTTCTTTAAGGGAAAATACCACCAAAAACCCCAAACTTTGCCTAAAAGGACAAATTTACCCCAAACTTTTTTTTGTGACACAAAAAACCCCGAAATTCAATCTGTGTGACACATTTACTATAAACTATAAGGCATTTTGGTCTTTTTTTTTTTTTTTTTCTTTCTTTTTTCTTCTTCTTCTCCCTTCCCTCCGCTCGGCCATGAAGGAGGGAAGCTAGCATCCAAGTGAGGGCTGCCCTCGCCCACCTAGGCGAGGGTCGTGAGGACGCCCTCGCCGGCCGTAAGGGCACGCCTCGCTCGAGTCCGACGAGGGCACCCTCGCCAGCCCTCACCGCATTGGGCGAGGGGTGCCCTCCCCAGATCTGGTGAGGGCACCCCTCCCTCGACGTCGATGAGGGTCGCCCTTGCCTCCGTCGGGCGAGGGCCGGCGAGGGCGGCCCTAGCCAGCCCAAGCGAGGGCAGCTCTCGCCTAACGCAAGCTTCCCTCCGCCATGGCCGGCGGAGGGAAGAGAGAAGAAGAAGAGAAAAAGAAGAAAAAAACAAAAAGGAAAAACAAAAAAAAAAAGACGAAAATTCCCTTGATGGGGTAAATATGTCACGATTTGCAAAGTTGAGGGTTTTTCATGTTACAAAAAAAGTTAGGGGTAAATTTGTCACTTTGGGCAAAGTTTAGGGTTTTTTGTGGTCTTTTCCCTTTCTTTAATCCGAAATTCGTGAAACTTTCGAAATATGCTAATTTTGATACATAGTTTCACACACACATATATATTTCCCAATTTCTTCAAATTTTAGATAGTATTTTCCATTTTGACGGTAGAACAAAAAAGTGCTACTTTTGCTTAATGCCAAACCAACAAGCCAATAAGTTTTTTTTCGATCGATAACGGATGAAATATGACTCCGGATATGTAATTCTTTTACTAAAATGCTTTTTCAAATGGAAATAGCTTTTTCAACTGCAAGAATATTTATTGCCCTCATTTTTATCATGATGATTCACCCACCAGAACCAAAGCTCCTCCCACAGAGAAGGATGGTCTGACAGGAGACAGCCACATTATTATTGGTGACAAAACTGGATTTGCTTCTAGTATCAACCCAAAAGGCCAACCGAAACGAGCCTAGAGAGGTTAATAAGAGAACCATCTATCCACCATTGCAATAAGAGAACCATCTATCCACCATTGCAAGACATTTCTTAGATTTATACTCCGAAGCTGTGTGCCCCCCTCCCCGCACCACGTCAAAATGAGACAAAGAAAAAAGAAAAAGGATCATTGCAATTTCAAATAATCATTTTTTTAAGACATACATGATTGTAAACAGATAAGAAATAAGATATAATGGAAGGGAGTTGGTCCTACCTTATCGTTGTAAATGTCAAACGTGTTTTTTATACTCCAAATATAGTATAAAGTATCTATCCAAATAAATTAAGAAGAAGTTAGCATATACTACATTTTTCAACTCCCCGAGCACACACAATGCACGTATGTGCATGCAAAAGGAAAATATCGTTATAAATGTCAAACGTGTTTTTATTCTCCAAATATAGTATAAAGTATCTGTCCAAATAAATTAAGAAGAAGTTAGCATATACTACATTTTTCAACTCCCCGAGCACACACAATGCACGTATGTGCATGCAAAAGGAAAATATCGTTGTAAATGTCAAACGTGTTTTTTATTCTCCGAATATAGTATAGAGTATCTGTCCAAATAAATTAAGAAGAAGTTAGCATATACTACATTTTTCAACTCCCCAAGCACACACAATGCACGTATGTGCATGCAAAAGGAAAATAGACGCAAGAAATTTGATGTGGCGGGGAAATGCGATATGCTTGAAAAATGGCTCAAAAGAGCTTAAATGAGTTTTCACTCAAAATAAAATAGCAAGGCTGAAAATATAAACTCTAGTTCTAAATGAGATAATTTGCGTTAAGTTCATTTTTTTCTAAAATTTTGACCAAATTAGCGGCTGGAGCCTTTTGAGCAACAAGATGGACGTGACTTCTTTATTTTGTTAGAACTTTTTAGTGTTTTGGATTTTCTGTGGTGACAGGTAAATTAAGTGATAACATCAATTTGACTTCTTTATTATGTTAGAACCTTTTTAGTGTTTTGGACTTTCTGTGGTGACAGGTAGATTAAGAGATAACGTCAATTTTGGCCAAAAAGTCAATAACAGTAAGAAATAAGCCCATCGGGCTTGGTTACTTTTAAACCATGAACTGGGGAAGGCCGGTTCTACATCAAAGGCTCAACTCGGTCCGGAAGAAGAGCAAGTGGAGAATCCTGAAGGGGGATAAAAGAGAAATTTGCGTGAGAATGGTTGAGTTGCGGCCCAATCCAAATTTGACTGTTATCGTTAACCTGACTTAATATCTTGAGTAGCATAGATAGATCACAGGCTGGTCATGATTGTCTCAGTGTATCATTAAAGAAATATATTCCATTTCAACTGGTGTATAAGGAAAAATATTAATAATAAAAAACAAACTAAAGCCACTAAGACAGAGGGAATAGGTGAGAAAACTCCTCTTCTTCGAACCAACTGCTAGTGATGTAATTAGTCGATCCCCTCCGATGCTGAAGACATTTTTGCATCTCATTTCCCTAAAGTCTCAAATGAGGGTCAACACAAAGAAGCTAATGTTCGGGGGAGCAACGAATTTCACACGTTCGAGTCAATGTTCCTTAACCTCTGGATACTTCATCGGTACAATTTGTGAAGCTAGCGCCCAAATAGAACTGAATCGAACTATCCTCGGATAGTAGAACTCCTCTTGGAGATTGAGGCACGGCAATATGCAATGAAGTTTGAAATCCAGAAATTGCATGCTGCTCTCGATACTATCTCGAGTTTCTCATAGGAAGGGTACAATCTCTTGATGATCAAGTTCGGACTTTGAATCAACAGGCATTGCGAGAATCTAGCAAAAGTTGAGACTGTTTATCATCGTGCCTAACTAAGCTTGAGGAGACCATGCAGACCTTGGAGGATTTCTGCCTTGCTCGTGTTCCAAAACAACCATGATCCTTTTTCGACCCAACCTCTTTTTATGCTTAACTGATTTTATCTTTTTACTTATGACAAAAAGGGAGAGAGATTATGCAGATTGAATCTTATCTTTAACTTATGATTGTGTTTGACTTTTCTTGGTGTGGTTTGTAGACTTTTAATTGATGTGTTTTTTGAATCCAGACTATGTGTATTTATTATGTTTACTGTCTATTTTCTCTATCAATTATCATGTGCTGCTAAAGTATTGTTTTACAGGATAATTTTCATATAATGATTGAATTTGCATGAAAGTTTTGTTACCATAAAAAATGGGGAGATTGTTGAGAAAACTCCTATCAAGTTTTGAAGTTAACAAAACTTTCTTGTTCTTGTTCTAAAGAATACTAGATTTATATGCTATATCGTGAAATTTTGTTAAAGTCTATTTACTCCAGAAGTCTTTCCCACTCCAACGACATCCGGACTGAAACCAAGTCCAGAATGAAGATATAATCAGCCTCAGGATTATTAATCTTTTGACAAGAATTCAATACGAATGTGATTTATCCTTAATATCTAGCTTTCTGACGAATTTTTCTAATCACTTGTTCTCCATCGATAGCGTTTACAAATTGCATTCAAGAGAGAAAAACACAAGAATAGTGACTTAGTAAGAGAAAAAGAAATCTTCCACGGAGTATACGTACTCAAATCATTATATTTCTCTGCGATGAATTTTAGCTAGAAGGTGTCGGTCGTGGGAGAGTGGACGTAGGTTTGACCTAAGCTGAACCACTATAAATCTTGTGTTCAATTTTCTCTTCCTTTAACTCTTTTTGATTTGTTCGTTACAATCTTTTTATGAACTCGTCAAATTTCTAAACTATCTCTAATTGAGTCTAAATTTATTTCAAAAGTCTAGTGGCACTTTTAGTGGACTTTGCTTGAAATATAACTTATTCTGCATTTATTTGTTTAATTTGTTTTTACACCTATTCACCCCCTCTAGGTGGTACTACTAGCATTTTTAGAGCGGAGCAACCCGGACCGCTGGTGAGCCAAAGCAACAAAGGGTCGTCCTTGGGGCTCCTCTCGGATTCGATGAAGTAGTAAAATAGCTGCACTTCCTCCAACTCTCCTACCCCTACGTATCTACACCATTTTTGTTGCATCCCCATTCCAACGAACGTTAGAAAGAAGACACTCATATATATCACTCTTGAACATAAAGAAAAGAAATAGCGAATCAAGTCATCTGATAAAATGCAGTTGCTCTTAATCATATAATACGAGCTGACCCTGTTTCCAGTTTGAAAGGAAGATCTCCGGGGAAGCCCGGGAGATTCTCAATGATGGCTGATTGTGATCGTCCAACGTTGGAGATCAAGAGCAGCAACGGAACTAGGAGATGCAACATCCTCGGCTCGTCCAACAAAGAAAAATGGTGAGGAAAAGAGAACTAGGCAGATTTCCGTAAGGTTCCCCCTTCCTCTGCGTGGATTTCACGGTTTGTATAATGCTTCGCTGCTTTCTAAATGGTCCATCCACCGGTCAGAGAAACATATGCACGGGGACCAATTTGAGCCACAACGTGCTTCGCGGCTTTTTATGGATTTCTAAAGTTTATATTGGCTTCGCCGCTTTGTAAACCGTCCATCCCCCGGTTAGTAGAGTAATTGTCACCGCGGTTCATATGTGTATGTGACATCTCTTTGACCAAATCAACCGACACTGGAGTCACTCTCTACTTCTCAATAAATGTGATAGGAATAATTACACAAATAATCTCTAAATTATAATTTATTTAGAGTGGCCATTGAATTTTTTGTAAATGTTCAATCTAATTCTTTTTAACATTTACCAAAAATTCAGGAATCAATTTGAAAAAATTAAAAGTTTAGGGATAAAATGCATATTAGACCAAGGCCATTAGTATTATTTTCTCAATGAGATACAATTCCCTCCCGAAAGTGCGCTCTATTAGTTAGCATCTTTCTTGTCAGCTTAATTGATTCTTATCTTGCGCCTATTAGAGGTATTATCAGCTACTTTCAATAACTTATAAATAACCTCGAGGGACCATGTCACTCACTCACTCACTGTTAGATCACTCGACTACTTCTCTCAATGAGTTACGGCGGTCCTTTGTTTCACCCTAACTAGATAACCATCAGAAAAGTCATATTTTTTGAGGCTGTAATTGAATATTTAAAGCATGACACCACCCCCGCCCCCGCCCGCCCCCCAAAAAGAAAAAAAAGGGACCGATAAGTGTTGTCAAACTCCATACCCTATCCAGTACAATGGCCGCAAGTTTCACATATATCTCCATACAGGTCGAATTCTATTGTTCCGTGTCAATAAGTTTGATTTGTGCCGTCCATTCACACCAGTGTAATTATCTCTCAAAGCCCAATTGAAGATGCCTTCTTTCTCAACAATGGAGGGAGTTTCAAAATAATCCTAAATTTATTACAATTATATCCATTCAATTTTAAATCTTTTTATTGTCAATTGAGTCTTAAATTTTTTGCATTTATATTAATTCAGTCCACCAGTCCAATTTTGGTGGGTGACTCTGATGTGAATAATTTTTAATAATATTTTAATTTTTTTTGAATTTTTAAATTATTTGAATTATTTTGTTCTTCTTCCTTTTTCTTTATTTTTTTCCTCTTCCATTTTCCTCTTGTCGGCGAGGTCCACCATGCCCTCGCTAGTGGCTAATCTGGCGGGGGCTTGCCTCGCTTGTGGTTCAACAAGCTCACCTTTGCTGTCGTTAGGTGAGGTCGACCTTACCCTCGTCAATGGTTGAGCAAGCTCGCCTTGAACTCCTAGTCTTGTGTTCAGAGTGTGCAAGGGCAAGAGCAAATATATGGCCACCTTAAGTCGTACTTTTGTTTAGTAATTGATCAGATGACCGATAAGCAAGACATGTGCTCTTTGAAAATGAGTATATATACGCTAAACGCTTACAAAATTATAGGCTGTCCGAGCGCGATATCCCCTATGAACTGTGATCCCCAAGATGGATTCGTATCATTGTATCCACCGGTCGTTTATGGCATAAGCCCCGCAGGACTCGGTGGACGGACCACGTGAAAATCTACCAACATGGTCCTTCACCCGCCATGTTACGACCAATGAAGACGCAACACGGTCCGCACCCGAAAGGGTACGAACCGACATGGCCTTTACCCAGCATGGTATGGCCGAATGAAGGCACAAACCCATGTCGACCTTTCAAAGCAATAAAAAGTCAGTGAGAGAAAATTAATATCATCTTCAATGACGCCCCTTTGAACACGTCATCAAATAAATAAATAAATAAAGGCTCAAGGCAGAATTTAGCAAATTTTAAGGATTAATTTAAATAAACATTTGCAAGGTGATGGCCTATCTAGCTGATGTAAAAATTACCAATAAAATTTTGAACCTACTATACTAATGTCAATTTAATTATAAACTTTTTAATTTGATCAATTTGGTCATTCCGACTAAAGAAGTTGGAAATCCTTGTACCATTGAAAACTTAGAACACAGAACATACACTTGAGAAGAGAGCATAAGCTAAAGGAAGAAGCCAGAAATCCTCTCGATTAAATAGGCTTCTTCGCTTTTGAAACCTTCCATTGGCGTCCTCAGATCACTAAGAATCATCGCTGCCGCCTTCATTTCATACATTTAATCGGCTCGACCACGTGTAATAAAATAATTCAAACCATACAGCGATTACCCCCAATGTCACTTTGAGTAGGTACGGAGAATGCATTTGGTTTAGTATTTGAAATGAGCTATCTGCAATATATATCTAGACGAAACATTTGACCACTCAAGTAATCTTTGGAACATTTTTCGTTCTTTTTGTTCTATCCATGGTAATATAATAAAATAATGTACACAAAATCTAAGTATTTGTCGAAATAAATGCAATGCAGAATCAAGAAAAGCACACAAGTTATGCTTAAATCATTTGATGTGTCTAGATTGACTTTTACTTTTTGCTTTTTACGTAATGAATGCAATCACTTTTAACTTTTTTATTAACCCAAAGTACCAAAAACTTTGAGAAAACGTAAATGTTAATATGTAAATTCATATAAGAATTTTTTCAAAATTTCTTGATTTTAAGATAGTATTTTTTAAACTTTGCTTAATATCCCGAAACTAACTGGCCAATAAGTTTCTTCAATCGATGATGGATGAATTAAAACCCCTCGAATGTAATTCTTTGACTAAAACACCTTTTCAGATGGAAATAGCTTTCCAACTGCAATGACATTTATTGACCTCCCCCAAAGATGGATGATCTGACAGGACACGAACGCATTATTATTGGGCGACAAACTTGGGTTGCTTTGAGTATCAACCCAGAAGCCAATGGAAATGAGCTAGATAGGATAATAAGAGAACCATCTATCCATTATTGTAAGACATTCTTTGGGTTTATACTCTAAAGCTGTGTGCCCCACTCCCTGCACCACGGCAAAATGGAAAAATGACCATAATAAGTTGAGATAATCATTTTTCGAAATGAATATGAATATGAAAGGATAAAAAGTAAAACATAGTAAAAGAGAGTTGGTCTTACCTTGATCGTCGTAAATGTCAAATCGTATCTACTGTTTTTCAAATATAATATAGAGTATCTGTCCAAGTAAAAAAAAAAAAAAAGGTTAACATATATACCATTTACAACTCCCCAAGCACACGCAATCCACGTACGTGGAAAATAGACACAAGAAATTCGATGGGTGGAAGAAATTGCAAAATGTTCGTGGAGAAGCCTTACAAACTCAAAAAAAAAATGGCTCAAAAAGAGCCTAACATGCTTTTTAACTCCAAATAAGATAACCAATCTGGAAACGAGGACTCTATTCTAATATCAAATAAGATAATTTGTAACAAAGTCGCTTATTTCTTACTCAAACTGACCAAATTAGACATTTGAGGCTTTTGAGCAACAAAACGGACATGATTTAGAGTATTTTGGATTTTCTACGGTATAATTAAATTAAGTGATGACATCAATTTTGCACAAAACCCAACAAAAGTAAGAAACAAGCCCACTAATTTTTGGATTCGGCTCTCCTTTATATAAACGGATCCTAAGTATGGTTTTTAACACAAACTATGGAGTTTAATGAGTAACTTTCCTCAACGGTAAATAATTTCTAGTGCATAGTTAGATCGAGATGTGCACTGTTCACAATGGAATAAATATTTTCGTCATCAAGCGAAGTAGAAGCTAAACATTTGTGAGAAGATGATGATCAGGTAAACTAAATTCAATAAAAGAAAGTATAGTAATATTTCGGATCAAGATGATATTACCTACCTACTTGACCTTCAACAAACCAAGGCGCCCACCGACCAAGTAAAGTCAAATTGAGCGACCTTATCCAATCTAAAGTGCCCACGTACGGGATTGCCAAGTCATGAGAGTAATTTGCCAATAAAAGAAAAAAACACTGAATTATATAAAAAAGCAAATTGACTTAAAAGAATGGAACCGAAATGAGAAACTTATTTGTTTAGCTAAGGGAAGATAACATAAATGGTCATTGAAATTTGGTCCAATATGTATATCATCTTTAGATTTTTAATTTGTTTTCCTAAACTTTAACCCAATATGTACTGTTGTCCTCTACACAATTAATATGTTCAATTTGGTTAATGAATTATTGATAAATGTTCAATCCAGTTCTTAGTCTTTATAAAAATGAAGCATACACAAAGACTAAATTAAACATTTATTGATGGGTTAGGAGTAACATTGAATAAATTAAAAATCCAAAAACAAAATTGCACGTTGTGCCAAAATTAAAGGACCACATTAAATATATTGAGATGACATTAGGCATTAGACTAAAGTTTCTAGACTATTTGTGTTATTATCCCTTTAACTAACATAGTACTTGTAAATTAGGACACGGAGTGATGTCTTAGAGAGGTATCTATGATATACTACACTATTTGGGACGTCCTTAGTGTAAGATAGAGAGTAGTTGCATCTATCCCACTCTGGCTTCGTGCCCTGAACGTCATTATCACATAATCAACATGAGTATATATATACGTCGATGATGCCCGCGAAGAAAATGTTTATTCATACCTCTTGTATGTGAAGGGCTTCGCGGACATTCCTATCATTGGCCCAAGTGTAAGAGTACAAACAGTTATAATCCTATCGAGAGAGAAATTCAAATAAGTGAAACCATCGTACCAGCCTTTAATCAAAATCCATATGTTCATCGTATATTGCCTTGCACATATAAAAAAATGCTTTATTTTTAGGTACTGAGTTCATGGATTTCGAGGGAATTAATTTAGGATGTACCCGACACCATGGCCCGGATTGTTGAGGCACCGAAACGACATCAATGATATTCTTTTCGAATATACTTCTGCTCCATTTTAGCCTTATGTGGTTAGGAGATATGGCACTACACGTGGGTTCCAATATTTGACCCAAATATAACTTCTCAAGGCGCTAGAAAATTTCACAAGGAAACATATCTCGGTGATTTATTGCATACATACATACCATGAAAAAATATGAGAGAGGTAAATGTTATAAAAATGGCACTTACTATTGACACCAATTCAAGGTCAGTTAGACAAGCTCCGTTTGTGGGATCGACATTCACATAATCTCCATTGCAATTTGTTTTAGTTGACTTGAAAACATGAATACAAAAGAAAAATCACAAAAAAATGTCGATTCATATGTAATTAGTACTACTAATATATATTCTTTTATAATATAGAGATCTTATTATAGTTAAGATATATAGTAAATTCACCTTGTAAAGTTCATCTAATATGAGAATCGTCTTGTGACCGTACGGAATTCTTTGATTGATGCCCTTTACTTCACAAGTCACTGGATTGCCAAGCACGTAATCCTATTCATATGACCACAATAACGATGCTTTACTTAACATATATGGCGTAGTATTAACAGATATGAAGTTGAAATGTTGAGGAAATAGTAGCATACGTATGAGTTTTAACCTTAGTGTGAAATAGGAGAAGAGCACAGGAATATAATTAAATGTCACGAAAGCTTACTAAAAATAAAAATAAAAATCTACGACATTATTAAATACTTTGAGATTCATTGGAGGCTCGCGTCCAGCTTCATTTCCTATACAGAAAAGCAAACATAGTTTTTATTTTTCATTTTTTCATGAAATGAAAGTAGCTTCTTGACGCATATAATATGCGGGTAAACTTCAATTACGCACCATCGTGTACTTCTTTAACAATTAGAGGGACAACAACACCGGAATAAAAATCATCAGTGATGTATAGCGAATTTGTGAGTAATTTGGGGTGAGACATAAGCCACTGCACCAATAAAAAAAAAAAATCAAAAAACAAAAGAACTGAGGAACTCTACTGTTCCAGGTAATTAGCTATGATAATTGCCTTAGGGGCATTTTATTATCTTGAGGTGACATAATGTTGGTATTAATACAAATGGGTTACCTTAAGAATTCATACGTTTGTGCTACAGACGACGTGTCATTAATGTCATATGTTGTCCATGTCTTTGCATATGAAAATCCCATACCCATAGGTGCATCCAAAAAGATAATGTTGGCTATCTGTTGTAAAAGAAAAGCTGACAGCTTTTGATCTTTATAAGTCAAATATATGAACCTTGGCTGAAAATAAAGGTATTTCACCTTTGTCCAGGAGTAGGAAGTCAGCTTCAATACTGGTCTATTTCCGCTGGAATTTGAATAATCAAATTGTAACGGACTTGTGTGAAAATGGGGAGAATTATAAAAAAAAGTCATAAACCTATTACAATTGTGCCAATTCAGTCATAAACTTCTTTTTTTTGGCCAATTTAGTCCTAAACCTTTTACAATTGTGCTAATTCAGTCTATTCTGCCAAAATTAGCCGGCCGACGCTGATGTGGTCGCCGACTAGCGACAGCTGGCCGGCAAATGCTGATGTGGTAATTTTTTAATTTTTTTAATTTTTTTCGATTTTTTTAATTTTTTTTAATTTTGAATTTTTTTTTCTTTTTTTCCCCACTTTCTTCTTCCTTTGGCCGGCCGCGCCGGCCAGAGGCGAGGGCCGGCGAGATCAGCCTCGCCGGTCACTAGTGAGGCTCGCCCCCGCCGGCCACTAGAGAAGGCGAGCCTCGCCCAGCGATGGCGAGGCTCGGCCTCGCCCACTAGCGAGGTCGACCCTCGCCTTGGCCGGGCGAGGCATTCCCCTCCGTCTCCTCCGCTCCGTTTGCTTGCATATAGAGGAGCGCGCATCGGGCTGCCGGATTCGACTGAATCAGAGAGAAAATCCTAATCGCGTACCAGTAGAGAGAGAGAGAGAGAGAGAGGTCATGCTCGCGAGGGAGAGAGAGAGAGAGAGAATGTCTGCGACGGGCAGCGGTGGCGGCGGTCAAGAGGAGGACAAGAAGCCCTCGCCCGGCCAAGGCGTGGGTCGACCTCGCCGGTGGCCGGCGAGGCTCCTCGCCTAGGGACGGTGAGGCTCGACCTTGCCATGGCCGGGCGAGGCCGAGCCTCCACCGGATGTGGCGACCGCGGCCTCGCCGTCGCCGGGCGGAGGCTCGCCTTCGCCAGTGGCCAGCAAGGGCGAGCCTCGCCAGTGGTCGGTGAGGCTGACCTCGCCGGCCCTCGCCTCTGGCCGGCGCCGACCGGTCAGAGGAAGAAGAAAGTAGGGAAAAAAGAAAGAAAAAAAAATCAAAATTAAAAAAATTAAAAAAATTCGAAATAAATTTTTAAAAATTTTTAAAAAGTGCCAGCTAGAGGAAGAAGAAAGTGGGGAAAAAAAAAAAAAAAAATCAAAATAAAAAAAAATAAAAAATTCGAATAAAAGATTTAAAAAATTGCCACATCGCGTTCACCGGTTAACGTCGCCGGTCAGCGTCTACGTTAGCGTCAGCCGGCCAATTTTGGCCGAATGGACTGAATTGGCACAATTGTAAAAGGTTTATGTCTAAATTGGCAAAAAAAAATGTTTAGGACTAAATTGGCACAATTGCAATAGGTTTAGAACTTTTTTGGTAATTCTCCCTGTGAAAATGTGTAAACATTGAGATCATGGATGATCAAAGCCTATTTGCATCGCTAAATTATCATATGATTGGATTGAAAACGGCAGGTAGTGCGAAATCTGATGGAAAGAATGGAAGTTTTCGTCAAGAAAAGATGAGCTTTGGGTTTAGCTTGATTGTTGTCTTCTGCCAAGGCGAAATTGAGAAGCGACAACGTAATACCCACGCAACGTTCTTATCTAGTCATTTTTTGTGTTCTCCTAATCCCGACTTTCTTCCCACCGCCGTA
This sequence comes from Eucalyptus curtisii, assembly GCA_017140595.1. Taxonomy (NCBI): domain Eukaryota; kingdom Viridiplantae; phylum Streptophyta; class Magnoliopsida; order Myrtales; family Myrtaceae; genus Eucalyptus; species Eucalyptus curtisii. The sequence goes on along the minus strand of CM029502.1, from coordinate 35,169,938 downwards.
TTAAAGGGAGAGACTTAGCGCACACGCACACAAACATGACAAAAATGTCAATTTTGGTCGACATAAAACCATTTTGTATATGCTGGATTGAAATAGGACCACTTCGTGAGTGATAACCCTTGTCCCTTTTTGGAATGCAACTATTCTTTTGGCGCAACTAGTGATAGTCAATGTAACTATCGGATTAGTGTCTAAATATTATCTATAAAGAAAGACTCATGTGATTAGAATCCGTTTGTTTCAGGAAAGATAAACGATTTAAAAAATATTTTTGGAAAAAAACAGTAATTTATATCATTTACAAAAATAATGAATGAACAATTTTTTGATCGTCAAAAAATGTTTAGACTTTAAATTTTTGTCAAAAATGAAAAAAAAAATTATTGACTAATTATTTTAAGTGATATGAGCAATCATTTTGAGAAAAATATTTTTTAAATTATTCATTTTTCATGAAATAAATGGAGTCAATTTCATAATGTTTTACTACAGTCTCTAAGGAGTTTAATTACAGGCCATTGAGCAAGTTTGAGATCATAAAACTACATGAAAGGAATGCCTATCATGGAACGTCAAGTTTGACAACATCCTCGGAAAAGATGGATAATTTCTTTTGGGGATTTTATCACGCTAAGTATCGGATAAGCAGCTTGTGTTCTTTTCCTTCAAAAAGATTGATCGACGTATATGTATACGTCATATCCCGGAAAGAAGCTATGAGGGAAGAGTATTAAAAAAGTCTTAAACATTTTGTATTGTGCCAATTTAGTCATAAACATTTTCATTTGGTGCTAATTTAGTCATTTATGGCTAATTTTGACCGGATTTTACGACGGACGCGACGCCGACTGACCGATGTGACGATATGATCAAGATCGAGCGTGTACTAACTTTTAATAATATTTAAATTTTTTTGAATTTTTTATTTTTCTTTTCTTTTCATTTTTTCTTCTCCTCCTCCTTCCACTAGCTGATTGTCGGACCTTACCGACTGGCCAGAGGCGACGGCCGACGAGCCTCGCTAGTGGTCGAGAGGGCAGCCTTGCCCAACCTCTAGTGAGGCCTTGGCCGTGAGGGCGACCTTGTGCCGGGCTGGCGAAGCTCGCTCTCGCCGGATTTGGCGAGGGTCAAGCCTTGCCTAACCTCTAGCGAGGCCTTGGCTATGAGGCTCAACCCTTGCCGACCGTCACCTCTAGCCAGTCGGCGAGGTCTGGCGACCGGCTGGTAGAAGGAGGATGAGAAGGAAAAAAGAAAAAAAAGAAAAAAGAAATAAATAATTCAAAAATATTAAAATATTATTAAAAAGTTAGACACGCGCCGATCGTGTCAGCGCCGATCGTGCCACGTCAGCCGGCCAGCGCCTAATCAACAAAATCCGATCAAAATCTGTTGGAAATAACTAAATTGGCACCAAATGAAAATATTTAGAACTGAATTGGAACCAAAAAAAGATTTAAGACTAAATTGGCACAAATGTAAAATGCTTATGACTTTTTTAACACTTTTCCCAAAGCTACGACCTTAGGACATCATTGGTATATTTGAATCCTATGGGAGATAAATGGGTGACCACCTTAACCATTTTGTATAATACTATACAGCATAAGCAAATAATCTTCCAAAAAAGAGGAAAAAGAACGCTGCCGAGAGCTTAGTACTAACGCAGAAATGAAGAAAAGAAGAAGATGACTTTGATGACGACCACGATTAGTAAAGGAAACAAGAGAGAGCGGACCTATTTCGAAGAGGAGGCCAGGCAAAGCGGAGCAACCGGGACCACCGGTAAGCCAAAGCAACAAAGGGTCGTCCTTAGGGCTCCTCTCGGACTCGATGAAGGAATAAAATAGCTGTACTTCCTCCAACTCTCCTACCCCTACGTATCTACACCATTTTTGTTGAACCCCCATTCCAACAAACATTAGAAAGAAAACACTCATATGTATCACTCTTGAATATAAAGAAAAGAAATAGCGAATCAAGTCATTTGCCAAATTGCGGTTGCTTATAATCATATAATACGAGCTGACCCTGTTTCCAGTTTGAAAGAAGATCTCCGGGGAAACCCGGGAGACTCTCAATGATAACTGATTGTGATCGTCCAACGTTGGAGATCAAGAGCAGCAATGGAACTAGGAGATGCAATATCCTCGGCTCGTCCAACAAAGAAAAATGGTGAGGGAAAGAGAACAAGGCAGATTTCCGTAAGGTTCCCCCTTCCTCCGCGTAGATTTCACGGGTTGTATAATGCTTCCCGGCTTTCTTTTTCCTTTTTTCTTTATTTTTTTTCCTCTTGCTTTTATCTTTTGTCGGCAATCTTTTGTCGGCAAGGTTGACCTTGTCCTCGCCAGTGGCTGATCTAGTGGAGGCTTGCCTTGCTTGTGGTTGGATGAGCTCACCCTTACCATTAGAGATGTGCATGGTCCGTGTGGGCGATTCCCACTATAGAACCAGGAACCGTCCATTAAGGATCGGTTCCTAAAATTGGATTCAGAAACTGCCCGTTAGTTGTAAGGATCACATTTTCCGGAACCAAACCACCGTGGTTTGGTTCCCAGTGGATCCATGAAACTGTTCTCACCAAAGATCAATGAAATATTGCCGATCTAGACTTGCGCAACTAGAAGCCAGCAGCCAACATTAAGTCTAATTCGAACAATGATAAGGAGGAAAAAAAAGGTTCTATTACCTATATGTCGCTCCTTTCAGGCCGCTTTTCTCGTCCATGTACAACGACCCTCTTGAAATCTCATGTTTCCCCCATGAAAAAATTTGGATTCGGTGTAGGCTTTCAAACTTTTCCATCACCACCTTGAGTGTAGCTTGCATCAATGGGTTGAATCGAGAGCGAGTTTGAAAAAACTCCACATTGAGTTCTATGGAAAGAAAAAATGTTCCTGTCTAACTTAGAGAACCAATGGCGTGATGGGTGTTTGTCAGAATCTAAAATGGAGAAGCTGTTATGCTTGAGGAACTCAGTCAAATATTTTAGATTTACTAATTTCGAATTTTTAAATATTAAAAATTAATATATTATTATAATAAAATCGATTCGGTTTGGGTGGGCGGATTCGCCCATGGAATCGAGAACCGGACTGATAGCCACCCATTTTCATAAATTAGATCAGACCGATTTCCTTAAGAACTACCAGTTCTGGGCGGGTCCCGGTTCCTTTGCACATTCCCGAGGTCGACCTTGCTGTCGTCGATGGCTAAGTAAGCTCGCCCTTGACTCCTAATCTCATGTCCGGAGTGTGCCAAGGTAAGAGCGAGTATATGGCCATCTCCGGTTGTACTTTCATTTAGTAATTTATCGGAAGACTGATAAGGAAGACATGTACTCTTTGAAGATGATATATGTACGCTAAACGCTTACCAAATTACAGGCTGTCCGAGCGCGCGATCCCTATGAACTTTGATCCCCTAGATGGATTCATATTATTGTATCCACCGGTCGTTTATGGCATATGCGCCGCAGGATTTGGTGGACGGACCATGAGTTGGCACTGGCTATTCCTCGCCATCCGCCACTACTTAGAAGAGAGAAATTTGCATCGTTAGCAAACGAATTTCTATTTTGAAAATAGAAATTTTGTATTATTATTAAACACATATTTTTACATAGAAATAGAAAAATTTACTTCTGTTCTAGAAATCAATTTATGGTTATAATAGTTATCATCTTGTTTGGTTTGTGGAAAATGGCTAGTCAACTCGAAGCACTTTCTAGTCAACGAAAATATTTATGTATAAATTTATAAAAGTTAATTCCTAAATCTAAAGAGATGAAAACACTTTGAAATTGCTCATTTCAAAATTTTCAATTTTCAATTTTTTCTTTTCTTCTTTTTATTTCTCCCTCAGTGGTCTTGTGACAGTTGGGACTGGCCACATGCATGGACCGGCAAGGTTGACACTTGCTGGCCTACGTGAGGTCATGGCTCTCTGGGATCTAGCGAGCCTCGACCTTGACCTCGCACTCGACTAGTGAGCCTTGAGCTAGTGCAGGCCAAGTGAGCTTGAGCTTACCTATGGCTGTTGCCGGTCGGTCATGGCGAGAGGAAGGAGGAAAAAATGAAAGAAAATATATATATATATTTAAGATTGTTGAATTTTTTTAAAAAGTAAAAAAAATATATATTTTAAAAATTCTACTGTTTTTTTTTTTTGGCCTAGGATAAAGTCATGAGACTAAAATCATTTTCTAATAAGATCCAAATATTAGAAAACGTTTTTAATCATATATCACAAAACAAAGAAAAACTAATCATATTTTTGAAAAATGTTTTCCCAAAAAGTATTTTTTTTATCATTAAGTTTTCCACGTAACAAATACACCCCAAATCCAATAAAATTCAATAAGGCCATCAAGTGACAACGTGATGTGATGTTGATAAATTTTTCTAATATAAACGTCATACGATACTAGGGTATCTACAATTTTCCACACATATGTACGCATTTAAATAATTTATCCACATTATGTTTAAAAGTCGTTCTTGATCAGTCAGTTTAATTTTTGATCGAATTTGGTGCTTCAAGAGACTTTATTAGAAGAAAATAGAATTATTTGATTTGATAAATTAAAATATAGGGATAAGCATAAGGGAATAAGGTAGAATAGCCAAAAAAATTGTTGTACAGGCCTTAAATGCCCACTGGTTTTCAGTACGACAATAAATGACTCTCTTTATGTTTTAACTTGAGTGCCACTCAACTCCGTCCTCTGCATGTCCTGTGCACTAAATATATAAACTCAGTCTTTACCAAAAAAAATAAAAAGATATATATAAACTCAGAATTGGGCAAATCCTTAAAAGGCTTAAGATAAAAACAGATGGGAGAACTACTTTGGGTGGAAAATTCCGTGTCTTCCATATTTTTTTTTTATTGGAAAAATAAATATAGATATGAAATTATGAAATCTCACGATAATAAAGATGGACATCACATCAAAATTTAAGCTTTGGTCCTGCCTCTGCATAATTGATGGCGGATGAAATGCGCACAACTGTATTACCACGCCTTACACCACCTGTTCCAACCACAGTTGTACAGGCCTTAAATGCCCACTGGTTTTCTGGATTTTCTGTACGACAATAAATGACTCTTTATGTTTTAACTTGAGTGCCACTCAACTCCGTCCTTCTCTGCATGTTCTGTGCACTAAATATATAAACTCACTTCAAGTTTCCGCTTCACAGAAACCCGAAGAACTGAAAGAAGGGCCCGTGCTCAATGATGTCGAACATGGCAAGGGCCGTGCACTCAAAATCATCGCTTTCCACGAAGTCATATTCGAAGGTGCTCTTGTCTTCGCTTTTGATCCTGCTGTCCTGTGCGAGTTCGGCCCTTTCGGGTTCCATTGTGAAATATCTTCCTGGATACGAGGGAGAGCTTCCGTTCAAGCTCGAAACCGGGTAATATTCTTGAACTCTCGACGCTTCCTTTCGGTGGGTTCTTGCTGATGGCGTTCTTGAATTTGGTACACGTGTCCGCATTATGCTTTCACATTTCTTCAATTCGGGGTGATCGTGCTGTCATGATCGTCAGGTACGTGACGGTGGGCAGTTCGGAGCTGTTCTACTACTTTATAGAATCACAAGGGAACCCAGAAGAGGATCCCATTTTCCTGTGGCTCACTGGCGGCCCCGGTTGCTCCTCCTTCCACTGCCTCATCTACGAGATAGGCACGTCTTCGCATTCCGTCTCTTTCCATATTATAAGCACAATATTTTTATTTTTTTGATGAGCATCGAGCGGAGCCACTTTATCTCATGTCAATTATAATATTTTAAATTTTCTTCAAAAGTGCCAATACTCGTTAACACGATCTATTATAATTAAAAAATTATCTTTTCCATTTTTTACTCACTTTTTTTATTTATTTCGGAAACGTCTCACTTTGCTAATTCGATAACTTGATAGAACATATAACGTTTACTTATTTTGTTTGCATTTTAGAATATAAATGAGCCGGTAATAATAAACTACATTCTCGGGATATTAATTGCCATTAGTGATTGCTCAGCAAAGGAGCCTTGATTGAGGGCCAAGCAGTATGCTGGGCCTCATTTGTTACCCAATCCCGCCCCCATCATAAAGAGGAAAGATGTTTTTGGGTCGGGTTTTTACATGTAGAGAGTACTACCTTTGCCCAGCAGGCTACTGAGCCCATGACCAAGTCTGAAAGAAAGGATGGTGTGTCCTTACCTCGTACTTGAAGCTAGGGGAGATCGCTCGCGGTCCTGTTCCATGGAACCGGCCAAAAAATCAGCATGACACTTGAGAGAGAGCAAGCGACGAGTTCAAAGGCAGAGGCGATCGAGAGCGAGAGCAATAGAGGGAGCGATGAGGCCGGAGGTGATCTAAAGCGAGAGTGAGAGAGGGATCGATGATGCTAGAGTTCACCAAGAGAGAGAGAGTGAGAGTGGGAGGCGACGCCATAAGATGAGTGAGTCTAGAGATAGAGAGAGACTATACATAGATTAAAACTCAAAAAATTATATATATATATCCGGTCCGGATGGACCACATCTAGAACTAGAAACCAGACCAGTATTCACTAGTTCCAGTAAATTGGAACCGGGAACCAAACCGGTCCCCATGGAAACAATCGGTTATGGGCCAGTCTAGTCCGGTTTTGGATCCGGCCGGTTTCCAATTCTTTTGCACACCTCTACTTGAAGCTAATCTAGTAATTTCTTTTTCTCGAATGGTAAAAAGTATTAAACCTGACATAATTTCAAGAACGCTTTTAACAACTTCAGGTTGCTGAAGCAGATATAGACCTGCTTATGAGCCATTTGGCTAGTCACAAAATAAAGTGAACTTAGAGCCAAAAAAAATCATAAAAAAGAAAAGGAAAATAGCAATCTCAGGGCGCTATTGGACTAGACCATGTGTGTGATCTCCATGAAGTTTAAGTAGCATATAGACATCATCATCAAGCAGCTTTTAGCTCCATTTCGATTATTCTTTTGCAACAGGACATAATAAATATTAACTAGGATGCAATGATCGGATTAGTTAGCAGTCAGATCTTCACTTATGCCGTTGTACCAGACTAGGGGAAGAAGCAAATTTCTAAAGTTCAACATGGTTCTGTTCTAAGACATGGCTAACATTGTAACTCATCTGATTCTTATGTGGTACTTATCTTGCTAACATGGTAATGACACACTCGAGCATTCATTATCCGCAAATATTTGCATCAGATCTCTAGCAAAATGTATTGACTAACTATGCAAATTATGGATGGCAGACTGCCCATAGTTTTGTTTCATGCACGAGAACTTATTGGACAAGTCAAACATTCTTTAGCTTTCCCAGGATTCTTTACTACCATATTACAAAGAAAGATCAGCTAGATATGGAATTGGTTTTCAAAGGACATTGCAATCTCACGCTGGATGTACAATAGGATATGCATTACACTTTCTTCCTCTCTGGAAATAGCCTTAATGAGCTTATTCATAGATGCAGGTCCAATGGAGTTTGATATTGAAAATTATAAAGGAGGATTGCCGAAATTGCGACCTTATGAGTATGCATGGACAAAGGTCTCGTTACTCACGCACGCTATCATTTTGCCCTAGCATTTTTGTGAACAATGAAATAAATCAAGTTTTATGCTCTTCAGACAGCTAGCATCATATTTGTAGATTCACCAGTTGGTACTGGTTTTTCTTATTCAACGACAGAAGAAGGTTGGTACACTTCAGACTCAAGTTCAGCAGAGCAAGCATATGAGTTTCTCAGGAAGGTTAGAAATACAGGAGCCGCAACAATATGATGCTTCAGACCAAGTGAATACAAAATTTGTTATCCACTCTTGTGAAGGATTCCGTCACGTTAAATTGAATTGAGTTGAATTAACTCTTTAATCATCAACTCACTTAAAACACGCACTGCTTATACAGTGGTTGGTGGAGCACCCGCAATATCTCGCTGTTCAACTATTCATTGGCGGTGATTCTTACTCTGGCATGGTGGTTCCTGTCGTCACCAAATATGTGGTGGATGGTATAACTTTCACCTGAGTTAATATCTTTTTCTTTTTGACGATACAAGATTTGGTCTAAATATTTTTGGCTTTTGTCTGTGGATTTTTAGCTAACAAGGATGGTGTCGAGCCGCGCCTGAATCTCAAGGTAAAATTTAACCACAGAGTTCCAGTGATCATTCTGCGTGATCCAGCTTCAATGTGGCATTGAGGTCTTAAGCTGCTGATGGGATGTTGATCTTCAGGGCTATCTAGTTGGAAGTCCAAGAACAGATTCAGTCCTTGATGAAAACTCTAAGATTATATTTGCTCACAGGATGGCACTTATCTCTGATGAACTCTATGAGGTAATTTAATCCTCTCCTTGAAGTTGCCTTCCTTTTTCTCCTAGATTGATGCAGTCTTGAGGTAACTCTTTGGTTCAAAATTTCTATGAGCATTCTGAAAACCTACTTATCTCGGCTTGGCTTTTTATTAATTCAGTTTCGTGGTGTCTTATTCCTAAATACGTTCCCTTCTTTGCCACACGGTATGGGCTATGGTTATCCTTGTCAACAGTGAAGTCATCTGTTAGCTTATCTAATCTATTCTGTTATCTCTGGTTTCCAGGCAGCAAAAACAAGTTGTAATGAGACCTATGTTAATGTGGATCCATCAAATACAGAGTGCTGGACTGCTCTTGGGGCAATCAAAAGGGTAATAAAATCAAGACCTTCAATATGTAGAATTTCTCAAAATTTTAATCAGGCATCAGACTGAATCATACTCTCAAATTTCAGTGTGTTAAAGATCTATACCGCAATGACATTTTGGAACCAAAATGTGTCTATGCATCCCCTAAAGAGAACCCAGATATTGGTCGTCGATCTGTGCAAGAGAATATGATGGAGTTTATTTTTTCGCCCCGAGAATTCCTGAATATTGGTGCCGGGTAAGATTGCCGTTTTTGTTTATTAGTTAATTACATGTTACAGGAAATGACTCACTCTTTCTGTTCACAAATTCACGAGTGCCTTATCTAAATTTTGATTCTTTTTGCAGAACTTTAACTACGCTTTGTCGTATATGTGGTCAAATGATCTTAGGGTCCAGAAAGCTTTAAATATTCGACCAGTAAGTAAATATAATTAGTCGGGTGATTACTCATAAGGGCAGTATCAATTTGATTCTTGCCAAATTATTAATACGTCTCTGTTATAACGAACACAGGGGACGGTAATGGACTGGAAGAGGTGCAACAAAAGCTTAGCATACACAAAAGACGTTCAGAGCGTTGTTGAAGTTCATAAAAACCTCAGCACACTGGGTTTAGAGGTCTTGGTGGAGTGGTAATTTCTGGCATCCCTTTGAGTTCCCAATCTTCTGATAAATTTTGTCCAGTATGCTTGCTAAGTATCAAAGCACCACTGTACCGTAGTCATTTATCACTTTCATCTTGTACCGAGGATAGTGGCCTTGGTCCCAAATAACAGCATGACTAAGTGGGAGGGAAAACTTTGTTGATCACAATGTATAGGTTACAGCTTAACGACCATTTTGTTTGACAAGGAGGTACCTGTAGCTTCTCACCTCCTTATATACCCCTTTTGATGCAGCGGTGATCGTGACATGGTTGTTCCGTACGTGGGTACAGTTGAATGGATCAAACGTCTCAATTTGACGGTTGTAAATGACTGGCGACCGTGGTTTGTGGATGGTCAAGTTGCAGGGTGAGTTCTCTCTCTCAATGGAGTCTTTGCTGCTTTAGCGTGTTTGGAGCTGAAGTCCTAGATCACTGAACTGCAGATACACGAAGAAATACTCAGAACATGGATATCGATTAACTTATGCTACAGTCAAGGTATGCAGCTTTTATGCTGCTTTGTATTTTTGCTTTTCGTTTAGCTGTTTTGATTCCTATTGTTTACTTTCGCATGCGAACGGAGTAATTGAAGCAACGTGGTTTTGCGTCCTTTGTAGGGCGCTGGACACCCAGCTCTGGAATATTATAGAAGAGAATGCTACGAAATGTTTATGAGATGGGTCCATTATTATCCGCTCTAGTTGACAGTAAAGATTTTGGAGAGTATCATGAAGTCCTCTCTCTCCTTGTATCATCAGAGCCACTAATTTCTATCATTTCGACTATTGCAATAACAAAAATTGAAGAGAAGTAGTAGTAAATATATTTGTACCATACTGCATTGGAGCGTACTAATGAGGAGCGCATTTGATCAAGCCCTCTGTCGTATGAATAAACGAGCTCCCTTTCATTTCAGTAATCCAGTCGCTCCAACTGTCGCAAATAAAAGCAATATGAACTAGACAGTCGGCCTAAATCTTAAAAGATCGATAGCATCATAAGTTTCTGACTGTATTCTCATTGCATACACACTGCATGAAGGCCGAGTGTCTTGTGCAGCCACCGCAGCGCTGTTTCGCAAAATTTCACTGCAATTTTGACAGCTCTGTAGGTTTGATCGAACACTGTCAACGGAAGAGTTTAGAATCCCTTTATTTTGAGCTAGAATCGCTCTCTCCTCTTTCTGCTTTCGTGCATGGACAAGTTCTTAGGAGGCCGAACCTTTTAAGCAGTGAATTCAAGCTCCACGAATCTTTCCCGAGTACGATATCCAGGGACATCCGGTTGCAACATGGGCGTATGCCAATGCAATAGTCATATGCAATGTTGATACGTCAAGCAATTGGAGGTCTACTCGCTTGAACACCAATAATCAATCCATTTGGTGCAACATGGTCTGTGGGATTGGATCATTGGCATGTTTTCAGCATCACAAAAAAAACAATAAATTAGGAAAAAGTGACAGAAGAATCTGAGACCTATCACATTGGAGTCAATTTAATCCTAAACCTTTTTAGTTAGTGCGAATTCAATCATTCTGACTAATTTTGGCTAAATATTACTAACATGGATGCTGGATGACTTACATCGCACAACCGGCTGAATATTTCGATATTTTTTAATAATATTTTAATAATTTTTGAATTTTTTCTTTTTATATTTCTCTTTTTTTTTTTTTCCTTCTCTTTCTGGTGGTTGGCATGGCCTCGCAGCCACAAGCAAGCATTGGCCTCGTCAGGATGAGGGCGAATGCTGGTGAGGTTGCCCTCATGATTTGGAAAGTGACCTTGTAGCAAGATTTGTGAGCTTTAGAGAGGACGTCGGTGTGGACTGTATCTGGCTTTCTTTTTGTGTAGGTTTCTACAACAGCAGCCATGGTTGCAATGACAATGGTGACACCACCTGAAGCTTCTGATGGACTTTGAGAGAGGGAGAGAGAGAGAGAGAGAGAGAGAGAGAGAGAGAGAGACCTAGAGCTTTGGCATTGCAAGATCTAGCGAACATCCTTGTCGGCATTTGCCCTTGCCTTGGTGACGCCGATGCTTGCCTATGGTGGCGAGGGCCATCATCATTCAGGCGAGGCTAGCCCTCGTTGGCCATGGTTGTGCCTAGAAAGAGGAGGAAAAACAAAGAGGGAAAAAAAACGAGAAAAGAAAATCGAAATTCTTCAAATTTTGTAAAAAAATGTCCATGTTAGTGCTGGCTGGGCCATGTGAATCGGCCAACGTCCATGTCAGTAATATTCAATCAAAATTTGCTGAATGGACTGAACTGACATTAGGTCAAAATATTTAGGACTAAATCGGCATAGTTAAAAGATTTAGGATTAAATTGGTACTAATAATTTCGAGAAAAAAATTGCTACCAATACAATGGGTTTATGATTTTTCAGATACTTTCACTAGTAAATCAAGGAACCCACGAATTGATGGCAATTTTCAACCAAATCGATCCCCCATTATCTTCATTGATTGACTCGGATCAGCATTGTTTAAATAAGTGAATTATTTTTCTTCTGCTAAACCACCAGTTGCATCCCGAAGATTCCTTGGACATTACTTAATCGTCATTTGTACTCTCTTCGCATGAAAGGATCAGTACCCAAGTGAAATTTTGAAAACGTGATGGCCAGGAATATATTTTTATACAGATACATAACCCTTGTTTGACTCGGCTGCCTTAAGTATAAAAAAAACATATAGCAGGATGCCAAACTTTCATTTCGACTAAATTTAAACGGTTGAAGTTGTTACTTCACTCTCACGATGGGTTGGTAAAGACATTTTCTAATCATGCATCATTTTCTGCCCGTATATAATGTATACTAAACGTTCACCAAACAGTAAGCTCTCCAAGCACGTGACCACCGGTGAACTTCGATACCCAAGACGCATCCCATGCCATTGAATCCACCGGTTATGGCATAAAGCCCCCGCAGGATCTGGTGGATCAACCGTGTGAAAACCTACCAACATGGTCCTTCACCCGACATGGTACGACCGATGAAGACGCAACATGGTCCTGACTCCAAAGGGTACAAACTGACATGGTCTTTATTAGAGAAATCTTCTTAAGGTGTTTTGAAGTCGACAAAACGTTTCCATTAGTCTAGTCTGAAAACTTGCAGACTCTATTGACAAAGTCTGAAGATCTCCAGACTTAAGATTCAAAATCTACCTTCATTGACAGTTTCCAGACCGACGAAGTTAAAGTTCTATTCGGAAAGATTAAAGCATATCGTTATGGATTTGATTCGTTTGGTTAAAGAATATCTCACGGCTGGAATTAGCACTTCAAGATCTATTATTCGTATTCGAGTAATCTAGATCCTCTAGATCCGCGAATTATACTTGGAAGGTTTTGTTTATGAAAACCTAGATCCTGATTGTATGGGCGAGCATGATTGATGGGCTATCGTCATTTTTCTTGAATAGCTCGAGATCTCTCTAATTGATTCTGTCCAACGGGTTGAATGGAAGAACTTCTTTAGAAGGTGCCAACGGTATTGAAGGCATAAAGAAGTATATAAGGGAGACGTTCAAGTTGTTCAAGGGTGCCCGATAGAAATATTTCAAAGTCTGAATATCTTTGTTCTTTTGCGATCTTATTCGTTGAGCTATACTTGTAATCAAAAGAGAGACTGAATTTTGGTGAGAGCTTGAGGAAGTGTAGTAGAGTCTCTACACTGTGGAATCAGGACGTGAGATCGTAAATTCTCTTTTGATTCTTAGTGAAATCCAGCCAGGTGGGCTGTCCGTGCGGGAGAGTAGACGTAGGCTTGGCCTAAGCTCGAACCACTATAAACTTGGAATCTTGATTCTCTATCCCTAATCCTTTTACATTACATTGCATCTTCATACGTCTATTATTATTTTCAATCTCTTAGTCTATCAATCGTTAAAAAATTAATCTATTTCGTTATGATTAGCAAAAATCACTTTAATCACCTATTCACCCCCCTCTAGGTGCTTGTACTAGTTCTTTCAATTGGTATCAGAGCTTGTGTACTCATTTATTTGAAGTGTTTTTACTTCTGAGTTAAAGGTCTATGGCTCGTATGTTGCCTACAGGGTTGGTTGAAGGTCAAAGCAACACCAGACCTCCTTACTTTGATGGAAAAGACTATAGCATATGGAAAAACAAGATGAAAGCATTCCTAAGATTGAAAGATCCCTTGGAATGGGAAGTTGTAGAAAAAGGAATCATTCCTACTGCTGCATTAGCATCAGAGAGAGGAAAATAAGTTGTTGTTCCTATTGAGATGACTCAAGAAGAAATAACCAAGAGATAAGCTCTTGATGCTAAAGTTATTTACTCTTTATATTGTGCTTTATCTCCTACTGAGTATAACAGAATATCTTCTTGTGAAACAGCAAAAGAAGTCTGGGATAGGCTGCACATCACCTATGAAGGAACTGATCGAGTAAAAGAGACAATGATCAATATCCTTTTGGGACAATATGAAGTCTTCAAAATGAGATCAGGAGAATCAATCACTGATATGTTTAGCCATTTTACTGAAATTATGAATGGTCTAGAATATCAGGGACACCCAATCTCAGGACAAATGAAGGTCAACAAACTGCTACGTGAACTCTCTAAGGACTGGAATTATATAAAGACTTCGATAAGGGAAACACAAAGGATTGCACCACTTTTTGTAGATGAATTGATTGGAACACTTCAGTCTTACGAAGTGGAGCACACCAATGATGAAGAAGACTCCAAAGGTAAGAAGTCTATTGCTTTAAAGTCTAACGATTATTCCGATGCTACAGACTCCGAAGAAGATCTAGATGATGAAGAACTGGCACTTATGATAAAGAGGTTCAGAAAGCTGAACAAAAAAGGAAGAAAATTCAATTGGAAGAAACAAAGCTCTCAAATATTTCAGAACAAATCAACTGAGAATGATGATTCCAACAAAGAAGTAACTTGCTTCGAATGCAAGAAAAAGGGACACATCAGACCCAACTGTCCTTTATTAAAGAAAATGAAAGAAAAGACTGAGAAATACAGAAATGCTCTCAAAGCATAAACATGGAGTAATACTGAATGTGAAGAAAGTGATGATGATTATGCTAACATCTGTTTAATGGCAAAATCGGACTCAGACTCAGACCTCGAGACAGATACAGACTCAAACTTAGACGGTGAGATTGAGGTAAGTAATCTAAAAAATTCCTGTTAAAGTCTCAAAATATATTGATGGACTATGTCTTAGCCTTAAAACCTCTCTTAAGAGGATCTCCGAATTAAAAAGGGAGAATTCTACATTGAAGTAATAGGAAAAATCTTAGAAAGAAAAATTTGAAAATTTAGATAAAAACTTTACCATTTTAAAAGAAAACTCAGACTCTCTTTTAAAAGAAAATACTCATTTAAAAAAATGACATTTCAAACATCTCAAAAAGTCAAATGGATCTGAAAAGTTGGATAAGATTCTTTCGATACAAAGACCCTACTTTAACAAATTAGGTCTTGGTATGACTCTTGAAACTATTCCTCTAATTGATTTTCCAAAGGTAAATGAAAGAATCAAACAAAGACCTACGAAAGCTGTTTATAAAAATCATTTTCAGAAAGTCTTTGTAAAACCTGTTGGACGAAATGTTCTCAAATGTTCAAAGTGTCAAAACTCAAAACACTTTGAGAAAGAATGCCTTATGGTTTGAAGACTGTTAAAAGGGATTGGGCAAAGACCGTTTATTGCACTAACTCCACCGGAGCCAAGAAGATATGTGTACCAAAGAAAGCTTGAATCTTCTCCTAATTGTAGGTCACTATCAAAAGGAAGATCAAATGGTATTTGGATAGTGGCTGCTCAAGACACATGACAGGAGATTTAAGTTGCTTTATAAAACTTGTCCAAATAGATGGAGGGAAAGTTTCTTTTGGTGGTAACAGCAAATGAAGGATTATTGGTCGCGGAACAGTAAAAATTGGAAGTCTAACAATCAATAATGTCTCCTTGGTGGAAGGATTGAATTACAATCTACTCAAAGCATAAGCCAATTGTGTGATCTGGATTCAAGATCAACTTCCAGGAAGGAATATGTTCAGGAACTAGCAAAGACTTCTCTCAATCTTTTACTGGGCGTAGACATGGGAATATCTATCTTCTGGATGTGAATCAAGAAAGATCACAATACTTAATATCAGTACAAGATGAAGCTAATCTATGGCACCGAAAGCTTGGCCATATCAACATGAAGCAAATTGCCAAAATCTCTTCCAAGAAGCTTATTCAAGGATTACCTAATCTCAATTACCAAAAGTCTGACTTATGCACACCATGCGTATTGGGAAAACATGTTAGAAATTCCTTTAAACCAATAAATCAAGTTTCCACTAATCGTATACTGCAGCTCCTGCATATGGATTTCTTTGGACTAACTAGAACTCAAAGCATTGGTGGAAAAAGGTTTTGCCTAGTAATAGTGGATGATTTTTCACGATTTACTTGGGTCTACTTTCTTGCAAGTAAGTCTGAGACTTTCTCTCATTTTTCAAAATTTTCTAAGAAAGTGCATAATGAAAAATGTTATATTATTTCAAGTATTCGTACAGACCATGGAGGTGAGTTTGAAAATCAAGACTTTGCTAAATTTTATGATGAATCTGGTTTTCAGCATAAATTCTCCTCTCCATATACACCAGAACAAAATAGGGTTGTGGAAATGAAGAATAGATCTTTAAAAGAAATGGCAAGGACTCTTTTAATTGAAAGTAATATTTCTTCACGTTTCTGGGCTGAAGCTGTTTCTACAGCCTGTTATATTATTAACAGAGTATTTTTAAGGTCAATTCTTGAGAAAACTCCTTATGAAATTTTTAAAGGAAAGAAACCAATTGTTTCGTATTTTCAAGTATTTGGTTGTAAATGCTTTATCCTGAAAAATGCAAATGATCGAGTTGGTAAGTTTGAAGAAAAATCGGATGAAGGATTCTTTCTTAGGTACTCAACTTCAAGCAAAGCTTACAGAGTATTCAAGAAAAGACTTAGGCGTGGAAGAATCAATGAACGTCAAATTTCAAGACTCTCCACAAATTAAACCGATTCGATCGAAGAATCGAACACGCTCCGAGACTCTACAAGGTCTACCTCCCCTAAAATAGTTCAGATCCCAGAAGAAGAACAACGAATTGATGTCGAAGGATCAACTCAAGAAAAAGAGCAACAACCTATCAGATTGTCCAGTAACTAGAAGCATAAGTCTAGTCATCCTGAAGAACTCATTATTGGCGACGTTAATGAGGGGATTCGCACGAGATCCAAAAGGCGAGAAGAGTCTAGTGCTGTGGCACTTATTTTTGAAATAGAACCCAAAAATATTGAAGAAGCCTTAGTTGACGAAAGCTGGATTGAAGCAATGCAAGAAAAACTCAGACAATTCAGCATTAACGATGTTTGGGAATTAACTTCTAAACTAAAAGGTAAGTCTATTATTGGAGCTAAATGGGTTTTTAGGAACAAAGTCGATGAAAAAGGAAAAGTGACAAGAAACAAGGCAAGACTCGTGGCTAAAGGTTATAAGCAAGAAGAAGGGATAGATTATGACGAGACTTACGCTCCTGTAGCAAGGTTAGAAGCAATTAGATTATTACTTGCTTTTGCTTGCTATAAGAATTTCAGGTTTTTCCAAATGGACGTCTAAAGTGCATTCATAAATGGATTTATTCAAGAAGAAGTCTATGTGGAACAACCTCCTGGATTTGAAGATCCAAAGAAACCAGACTTTGTGTTCAGACTGAAAAAGGCTCTATATGGATTAAAACAAGCTCCTCGAGCTTGGTACGAAATGTTAAGTAACTTTTTAATTCAAAGTGGTTTCATTAAAGGAAAATTAGACACTACCTTGTTTATCAAAAGGGAAGGTAAAAGCTTTTTACTCGTCCAAATTTATGTTGATGACATTATATTTAAATCATCTAATGAGACTTTGTGCAAGAAATTTTCTAAGTCTATGCAGGATGAATTCGAGATGAGCATGATGAATGAACTATCTTTCTTTCTTGGTCTACAAGTGAAACAACTAAGAGAAGGAATTTTCATTCATCAAGAGAAATATGCAAAAGAACTTGTTAAAAAGTTCGGACTGGAAAATTGCAAAAAGACTGACATACCAATGTCAAATTCTTCGAAGCTAGACAAAGATGAAGGAGGAAAGAAAGTCGACCAAAAATTATACATGAGTATTATTGGTTCACTTCTTTATTTTATTGCGTCTAGACCTGACATTTTGTTTAGTGTTTGCATTTGTGCTAGATTTCAATCAGATCCTAAAGAATCTCATCTAAGTGCTGCAAAACGCATCATCAAATATGTTGCAACGACTGCTAAGCTTGGTCTATGGTATCCCAAAGAAGGAGACTTTACTCTTCTTGGATATTCTAATGCAGATCTTGCAGGATGCAGAATTGATAGAAAGAGTACATCCGACACTTGTCAATTGCTTGGTAACAGGGCAGTATCTTGGTTTTCAAGGAAGCAAAGTACCGTAGCACTTTCAATGAGCAGAGTATGTATCTCTTGGAAGCTGTTGTTCTCAAATACTATGGATAAAACAACAACTACGAGACTTTGGCATCGAAGACTCTTGCACCGAGATCAAATGCGACAACACCAAAGTGCAATTAATTTCACAAAGAATCCAATTCTTCATTCAAGAGCAAAGCATATAGAGATTAGACATCATTTTATTAGAGATCATGTTTAAAATGGAGAAGTCTTGATACAATTTATCAACTCAAAGAATCAACCGAGACATATTCACAAAGCCGCTTGAGAAAAGCTCATTTGAGTCTAGTCGTTCAAGACTCAATATCTTATCTCTTAAAGACTAATGAAGCTCAGACTCGGGAACAAAATCTGAAAAGGATTAGACTCAAAAAGTTCGGACTCGGAAGACAAAAGGTTACGACTGTAAGTTATTTCGGTTATAGTGCTTTTAATCTTTTAAATTGAAATCTCGAAAAGGTAAGACCATATGTTAATTGATATTAAAAAGGCAGTTATCTTTTTGAAAAAGATGGTTATCAATTTTCAAAATGGCAGTTATTTTTGATAAGGCATTTCTATTTTTTTTTTCCTTTTTGTGACGTTTCAAATACCCCGTTTCGATTGTTTTATATCTTTGTTCTTCTTTTTCACCCAAAAACCCTAGAACACAGATCTTCACTCTTTGTATTTCTTCTCTCGAGTTTAACCCTTAAAGTACTCATCTTTCTCACGAATCGAGTGTGAAAATTCTCTCAAAGACTGTGACAATGTTGCATCAAAGAAAGTCATCGAGAATAGCAAGCAGGGGACCACAAGTTATGCATGAGGGGCCTACGCATTTTGATCTAACCGAAGAAGGAGACTCTCCAAGACAACAGGAGCGTCAACATTCTCAACCGCGCAATTCCTATCCTGCTGGATCACATGATAGTCACCATCAACAAGCAGAGGAAGACATTATCGAGGATGTAGAACCCGTAAGATCTCTTAAGCCCGCATTCACTTACAGGCTTTACTCCGTTTCGAAAGAAGGGGGTTCTGCAATGACATTTATTGATGAGTTCTTAAAAGAAAAAGGGTATCGGAATGAGACCCATTTCTTAAGAGTGATGGAACGTTCGGGAGTTGTTCCTATTGGAATAGCAGAAAGGGCTTTCGTTAATTTTCCTAGTGATCCACGCTTTGGAAGTGTGAATCAGCCTGAAGGAAAAGACGACGATAAAAAAATGTTCGTGTACTTTAAGCCAAGACTGGGTGTGGCTGCAAAAATTCGAGGAAAGAGGGAAGAATTGTTTCATTCTGAGGAACACAAAAAGGTTTACTCAAGGTTGCTGAAGCGTGAGGTCATGAACCCAAGAACTGTGGGCTTTGATTTCCTTGATCTGTTAAACATCAAGCTGAGAGAGAAGTTTGAAAAACTTCAACTTGATCGATTCTGCACTGAGATAGACACTGCTCATTCTGAATTGACTGCTTATTTCTATTCGAATCTTAGTTTTCTTGAATGCGAATAGATTCTCCTTTATTGTTAGAGATAAGGAGTATGTGGTTGACATGGATATCCTAGCTGATGTAATTGGTGTGGAAAGAGGGGCTTTCCAATATATATCTGTGTCCGTTAGTCATGCGACCATGGAGCTTACTAAAGATAGAATTGTGGAAGGGCGACTCTCTTATTTGAGGATGAGTACATCCAACATACTGCTCCATAAGATCGTGATTAACTGTCTCAGACCCAAGTCTACATCGAAGACTGATGTCTCAAACTCTGAAGCGAAATTGATGTACGCCATCAAAAGTGGTTACAAGTTCTCCTAGCCTCACACTATAATGTTTCACATGTATAGGTCCATGGCAAAGGACAAGGGCAAACTTCCTTACTCTACTCTTATCATTCGTTTATTCAGACACTTTAATATTTAGCCTCCAAAGATTCTGCGTGTGAGAACCATTGATCAAATGGTAATAGGGCTGAAAATGATCACAAAGATGCGTCTGAAGGATCTAAGCAAGGCGTTAGAGCGATTTAAAGAGAAAACCCCTGTCAAATCTTGACAAGACTCTACTGCTGCGAAGAGAAAAGGCAAAGAACCCATGACTGTTCCATCGAAAAGAAGGAGAGCAACCATCTTACAATATGAAGATGATGAGGAAGACATTGCTATCTCCACCTTTGCCTCACAGAACATTCAGCGTCTTGTTCCAGAGTCGGGAAAACGAGAACATCAAGTCGAAGAAGAGACTGAGAAAGGGAATGAGGAGGAGGAATTGATGAGGGAAGAAGAAGACACAGAAAGAGCAGAAGCACAGGAGCAAATAGGAGAACAAACTGTAGAAGAAGGTCGTGAAGATTCTCCAGCAGAAAAGGAGGATCAAGAAAGTCATGACATTGAAGAAGTACCTGAGCAAGAAGAATACTTTTCTCCACCCGAAGGCACTAAAACAGGGGGAGATGTTCTTAGAGAAGGTATTCCTCTACTAAATTTTACAAGTGCTAGTGTCAGTCGTTCTCCTGTTGATGCAGAGGATATATATGCCTCACAATTTCTTGAAGAAGACCCTGAGGCGTCATCTCGAGATGTGGATCCTCGTGCTGATGTTCGATCATCTGGCTTTACTCCACAATCTGACCATGCTGAAGCAAACACACAGACTGATAAAATTGCAGACTTTCAAAGGTTACTTGAACTTCTTATGGAGCTTAAAGGCCAGGTCTATGCATTGGGATGCAAATTTCAGACTCTGCAGAATGCGCATCATGTTATCTCCGTCACTTTGCAAGATCAAATTCGAGACATTCATTTTTCAGATTCAGGCAACTGCAAAGGGAACGGCTCTAGCACAACTGCAGGAGGATATGAAGAAGCTAGAAGACACTGTCAAGTCGATGGGAGATTTTCAGCTCGTTCGTGTTCCTAGGGCATCTTGATTCTATCTTTCTCACCTTTTTTTATGCTGACAAAAAGGGGGAGAAGTTGTAGATTTTAACTCATGGACAAATTTTTCAATGTTTTGATGTTTTTTGTTTGACTTGTTTGACTTTATTTTTTGTTTGGATTTTGGACTGACTTAAACTTTGGATTGTTGTTTATTGCGCAGTACTTTAAGCTATGCTGTTGATTTCGATAAAGATAATCGATAAATGTCTTTACTGAGAACTAACTCTTTTTCGTGGATGCAGATCCGTCATTATCTTTATCCTTATGAGATATATTTGTTAGTTTAAATGTTGTATTGCAGGTCGATAGCATCCAAATCTGCAGGAAAGTTTTGTCACCATCAAAAATGGGGAGATTGTTAGAGAAATCTTCTTAAGTTGTTTGGAAGTCGACAAAACGTTTCCATTAGTCTAGTCTGAAGACTTGCAGACTCTATTGACAAAGTCTCAAGACCTCCAGACTCAAGATTCAAAGTCTACTTTCATTGACAGTTTCCAGACTGATGAAGTTAAAGTTCTATTCGGATATATTAAAGCATATCGTTATGGATTTGACTCGTTTGGTTAAGGAATATCTCACGGCTGGAGTTAGCACTTCAAGATCTGTTATTCGTATTCGAGTAATCTAGATCCTCTAGATCCGTGAATTGTACTTGGAAGGTTCTACTTATGGAAACCTAGATCCTAATTGTATGGGCGAGCAGGATTGATGGGCTATCGTCATTTTTTCTTGAATAGCTCGAGATCTCTCTAATTGATTCTGTCCAACGGGTTGATTGAAAGAACTTCTTTAGAAGGTGCCAACAGTATTGAAGGCACAAAGAAGCATATAAGGGAGACGTTCAAGTTGTTCAAGGGTACTTGATAGAAACATTTCAAAGTCTGAATCTCTTTGTTGTTTTGCGATCTTATTCGTTGAGCTATACTTGTAATCAAAAGAGAGACTGAATTTTGGTGAGACCTTGAGGAAGTGTAGTAGAGTCTCTACACTGTGGAATCAAGGACGTGAGACTGTAAATTCTCTTTTTATTCTTAGTGAAATCCAGCAAGTGGCCTGTCCGTGCGGGAGAGTGGACGTAGGCTTGGTCTAAGCTGAACCACTATAAACTTGGAGTCTTGATTCTCTATCCCTAATCATTTTACATTATATTGCATCTTCATACGTCTATTATTGTTTTCAATCTCTTAGTCTATCAATCGTTAAAAAATTAATCTATTTCGTTATGATTAGCAAAAATCACTTTAATCACCTATTCACCCCCCCTCTAGGTGCTTGTACTAGTCCTTTCGTCTTTACTCTTTGCCCAACATGGTACGTAGGAATGAAGGCACAAACAGATGTTGATTTTTCAAAGCAATAAAAAAGTCACTGGGAGAAAAATCAATATCATCTTTAATAGGGATGAATATCGGTTTAGGGTTAATCCTGAATTGATTCGGGATCGGCTAAACCCTAACGGTCCTAGTCCAGTTTCCATGGGGACTAGGATGATCCTTGGTCCTGAGATTCCTAGATCAGCACCATGCGAATTAGTCCTCGGTCATATAAGTTTAAGGTTGGTCCAACTCGAACTAATCATGATTGTATATAATATATATAATATATCTAAAATATATTATATATCATATATCTAACATATTATTTATAATACTTTTGCATATGGTAAATGATTATAGGAACTTTCCATCTTGTCACATATCTTTATGAGTGGTCTTAATCGTTTTTATGGTTTCTTGCTTTTAAAAAGTGTGAAATTTCTATTGTTCCCTTATCTTAAATTTGTTGAATATGTGTTGGTATTTATAGTTTGATTGCACAACGCCGCATTGTCGATGGATATGTAATTTGAAATGGTAGGCTTTTCTTTTTAGGTGTAAGTGCTAGTATGAACACCTAGAGAGGGGTGAATAGGTGTGAAAGCAATTTTTCGCAAAGAACAATGAAAATATTTTACTTTTAAAGCTGAGCTTGAAGAATAACAGATTTTGAACAAGTTCAGACTTTAGCAGTTAAATGGAACTACGAACAAAATAAAGAAGTTCATGGAAGAGAATAAGAGCATATAATTTATAGTGGTTCGGTTTAGATCAAGCCTACGTTCACCCTTCCATGCTAATAGCCTACTGGCTAGATTCCACTATGGGATCAACAAGAGATTACAACTTTGAGTGCAAACACTCAGTGGTAGATCACACTATCACACTAAGTTACTTTTTGGGTATTTCTCTCACGATCACAAACGGTTAAGCTCACTAAAGATAAGTGTATGATGGAAGGTTGCTCAGACTTTGGAATTATTAAATTCTACGCTCCATCTCTTACTTGCTCATCGATCCTTGGTCTCCTTAAATACTCATCCACTTCCAAACTAGCCGTTGGACAGTATCTAGAAGATCTTTTTTCAATCTACCAATTGGACAGATCTGTATCTAGAAGATTTGGTAGCTGTTGAGTGATAGAAGTAGAATTCCAAATAGATTCTGATCGCCCATACAAACAGAATCTTGGTTTCCATAAATAGAGTTTTTTCGTATAGAAAGTTCTTGTCTTCAAGATCCAATCGTCAATCAATTAGATTGAGTCAATCAAATCAATCTTGATGTAGAATCCAAACCAGATCACTAGTCGTTATATGCTTATGTTACGTTTTGTCACGTTGTTTTGTTACGTACATGCTTCGTTATGATTTTCCTACGTTTTGAACTTGTGTCTCGTTTTGGATGTAAAGTCTGAGAGTGCTATGTCGAAAGTAAAGTCCGAGTGTCTTTCGTCTGAAGTAGAGCCTGAGTGTCTTCATACTGAAGTAGAGTCGAGTGTCTTTAGCGAAATAGACTTTACAACTGGACGTAAGTCCGAACATATTCTCGCTTCGAACAAATTTAGTCTTAAGGTCCTGGACATAGTTTGAACATATTCAGCTTTAGCATAGAGTCTGTCTTCTGGTACTTCCAAGTATAGACTTTGATAAAATCATTTACACATTCTATCATTTGCATAATCTGTTACTCAATAATTAAACACATTAGTAATATTTTATTTATTTTGTCATCTTCAAAACATCATAAGGGATTTTCCTAACATTAGGGAGTATAAAAAATGAAATAAAAAAATTATCGATTGGTCCGGGGTAACCTTGGGACTGGATCGAACCCATTGGGTTGATCGGGTCCTAGGTTCTAGGCTCAATAGGGTCGGTTCTCGATCCAAAAAAATTGAAGACTAACACTGTGCGGGTTAGTCCTAGGGTTAGGGGGTGGATAAGCTCAACCCGGACCATGCTCACCCCTAATCTCTAATGACACACCTTTGAACACATCATCCAATCACCTCACAATTACAATTTCACAAATTTTAAGGATTAATTTAAATAAAAATTTGCAATGTAAGTGCCTGTCTATTTGATTGCAAAAATTATCAAAAATTTTTTAATCCTATTATACTTAAAACAATGGGAGAAGTGTTTAAAAAGTTATAAATCTTTTACATTTGTGCTAATTTAGTCCTAAACATTTTTTTTGTTACCAATTTAGTTCTAAACCTTTTTATTTTATGCCGATTTAATTCTTTCTGGTCAATTTTGGCTAGATTTTGCTGACTAGGCACCGGCCGGCTGACGTGGCCCAATTGGTATTGACGTGGATAATTTTTAAGAATATATGAATATTTTTTAATTTTCTTTTAATTTTTTCTTTTTTTTCTTCTCCTCTCCTTTCCTCTAGTCGGTCGCCAGACCTCGCCGACCAGCCAAAGGCGACGGCTGGCGAGGTCGAGGTCGACCTTGTCGGCTACCTCGCTAGTGGCCGCGAGGGTGGCCTCAAGTTGGCCTCGTGTCGGGCTAGTGAGGGTCAAGCCTCGCCCGGCCATGGGCGAGGCTCGACCTCGCTAGATCCGGTGAAGGCGAGCCTCACCGGCTCGACGCGAGGCTACCCTCACGGCTTGGGCAATCATGAGCTGGCCTCGCCGGCCATAAGCGAGGCTCACCCTCGCCGGCCACACCGGATTAGCACGAGGTCGCCCTCGTGGCCATTGGCAAGGTGGCTGACATCGCCTCCGGCGGGTCGTAGATTGACGACCGACTAGAGGAAGCGGGGAGCGAAGGAAAAAAAAAATAAAGAAAAAGAAAATAAAAAAATTCAAAAATATTAAAATATTATTAAAAGTTTTTTCACGTCGGTGCCAATCAGGCCATGTCAGCCGACCGACACATAATCAGCAAAATTTGGCCAAAATTGACCTAAAGGACTAAATTGACATAAAGTAAAAATGTTTAGGACTAAATTGGCACAAATGCATAAGGTTTATGACATTTTTAACACTTCTCCCTATAACAATTTAATCATAAACATTTCAATTTAATTAGTTTAGTCCTAAACTTTTAACGATTTGCCAACTTAGTCCTTCAAACCAATTTTGTCAAATTTTTTTGTCGAAAGTAAATAATTTATTCATATTTCAAGATCTCAAGATGATACATGGGAAGTTAAAAAAAAAAAACAATTTTCACATAGTAAAGTAGCAAATTGTTGTGAGAAACAACACACTTTCATCCCACAAGAACAAATTTATCTCAGTATCAAAACAGATTGAATAGCAGCCGATCACTAGATCTCACATTAGTATTATTGATGAGAACACACCGTAATCGCATTTTCCAATAGCTACAGCTTACCCAAGTGGTGATGCACGCTAGGTACGACATCCTTAACACCATTACCGTATGGGAAAGACTGAGTATGGTTCTTGGTTAAAACTAGAGACCAAAGAATTAGATCAATTCTCATAAGTTCGGTTTCAAGTTCTGGTGAACTTGGGCCAATTTTAGGTTCCACATTTGTAGGAACCTACACTATGTGATTCAATTCTCGATTTCGAGGAAAACCGGATAAAGAGTTGAATTGAGAATCGAAAATTCGGAGCCGGACCGAACTAAAAGATATAGAGATCTAGGCCTTCGAAGTCAAAACTAGAGAGGGAATTTTCGGAGCCACATGATCCCAAACGATGAGCTTTGATCTCGAAGGGGACCCTCCATCTTAATTATCGTCGACCGCCAACCAGCTAAACGCTGGGTGGTCCAGTTTACAAATATTTAATGCGTGCATAGGGTGCCGCTGTTCTTGTTTTGGGCCTTTTTTTTCGATGGTTTTGGCTTATTTACTTCTTTATGTCTTTAAGGGACTTACTTAGGTTCGTTCTTTGAGTCTTGTTTTGACCGATATAAATTCATCTATATATATCTTGCAATATTAAGACTTTAACAGAATAAATAAGGAAATATTGCAATTTTAGTACACTAACCGCAATCAATACTTTGAAAATTCGATGTTTTCAAATGCCCTGGAGTATTTGTTACAAGACTTTGTTTAGAAAAATTTGCAAATATAAATTCGTCTATATCTCTCCCGTAATATTTTAATGGATTGTTACTATTGATAAATGGGAAGCTTCTAGTTTTGTTGGTGCATTTACTTTCATTTTGTTTAACTAAAAATGAAACAAAAAAAGAAAAAGAAGAAATTGGCTGGTTCCCGAGTAGATCATAGAATCAACCCGGAATCTATGACGGTGTGGGTTTCAAGCTCCAAACAATGAAAAATCGGTTTTGACAAGTATGTTTTAGGTTCCATATATAAAGACTAGGGCTGATCGGTCCCTGGTTCAGTTCCCAAAATTCGGAACCACGGACCAGACTAGTTGGTTTTAGGACTAGGAACCAAACCGCACTATTGGTTAGGTCCGATTCCGGTTTTGGTTCGGTCCAATAGAACTCGTCACTACTTTTTTCCCTTTATTTTTGTCCCACTAATTGGAATTGGATCGAGATAGTGTTTAGTTCACATTTTATTAATTTTTTTTGAAGAAAAAGTAAAATAAAAAAAATTATATTTAGTTGATTTGGTCTAGTTGGGGTCCTTTTTGGAACCAGGAATTGAATCGCCCGAACATCGGTTCCACTTTTAGAAATCGGGAACCAAACTAAAACGACTGGTCTGAGCAATTCCTAGTTTGGGTGGTTCATTTTGCACACCCCTAGTAAAAACACCAAGACTCGGTTGAATAGGCTCCCGGATCTAGATCTAAATCATGAGAGAAGAACCATCGGATTTAGATCTAAATTGGGAAATGAGAGTTTCCAAAACTTAAACAAGTAAAATCGCTTGGAGTACAACATGATCCCACTGTAATCCTCCTTGATCCTATCTGACTTTTTGATTTAAAGGATCTAAAGCAGCGGATTGATTCTTGACAATAGGAGCGGAAAATACGCCCAACGAGCAAAGAAGAGCATCATAACAGAAAAAAGGAAACAAAAACAAAAAATAAATAAATGAAAATAATAAAATACTCCCAAATCAAATTTGAGAGAGCAAATATCAATTTGAGTTGAAAAGATGGAGCCTCCTTCGACTGAGAGTTATTTCTCGACCAAGGAAGCTTGGAGTGGACGAGAAAAAGGGAAGCAGAGAGAAGAGAGAGAAGAGAAAAAGAAGAGAAAACCGTTAGGATTTCGGATTAATTTTGTTAATTTAATTATTCTGATCAATTTAGCCAGAAATATGACATGACAGTCTAGCCAGACGGTCCTACATAACATGACCGGGCATGGACAATTTTACAAATTTAATTTTTCTGAACTTTTTCTTTTTTATTTTTTCCTTCTTTTCTTTATTTGTTTTTTCTCTGGGTGTTGGTCAGCAAGGGCCACGACACTCTCCCCTATGGCTGGCAAAAGTCATCGGCCCACACCTAGACCTATCCGTGGAGGCCCTCGCCCATGGTCGACGCGTCAGCTTAGGGTTGAAAAAAAATGTGAAAACTTTTTTAAAAATTGGAAAAATTATCCCCATTAGTACCAACCATGCCATGTCGGATGGTTGGAATTGACTAGACTACCATATTAGTGATTTTTTACTAAATAGTTAAAATTGTTAACGTGTCAAATTGTCAAAAGATTTATGACTAAATTGATAAATAGTTAAATGTTTAAAACTAAATTAACATTATTGAAAGGTTTAGAACTAAATTGACAAATTTTCAAAATATTTAGGACTAAATTGATCACATTGAAATGTTTATAATTGAATTGATACAAGAGCAATAAATTTAGGAATTTTTTGGTAATTTCCTATATTTGATCACACCTTTTTATTGTGTAGAGCCATTTGGCATTCGTCCAAAAAATGGTTAGATACACCTACGGGTGTTGCTTACCAAACTCCTGTTCCTGCTTCTTTAGGGCTAGGTGGGCAAGATGCAGATATAATTAAACCGGTCGTAACTTAGTTCTAATCCCCACATTGGTGGCTTTCTAGATTTGAAATTGTTCTTTTTCTGAGGGAGAATGTAGCTAGAAGAGGTAACATGAAGACCAAGAGTGTTATCCTCATTCTTTTCTCATTCTTTTCGTTAATCTTATAAACTTGATTAGTATTAGCATTCTAGTTTTCTAGATTGGTTTATCATATAATCCACCAAATTATATATACCTGAAAATGTTTGGACTCTTACTAAAACCATCTAGTTAATAAAAACTCTTTCTTCTCATAAATGATATTGAATTGGTGATAGAATTCCAAAGAATTCTCAACTAATATAAATAGATGTATGTAGCTTTGAATTTGTTGAGGCGATCACTTAACTAATGAAAGTTCATGAGTTGTGTTATCTATCTGTTTTTTACTTGAAATTCAATAGATTGGCTTAAGAAGTACTCTTAGATACATTATATAAAGAAATAACTAAAAAGTCCTAAACCTATTTTATTTGTGCTAATTCGATCATAAACCATTCAATTTGGCCAATTTAGGCCTACACCTTATTATGATTTGTCAATTTTAATAAGAAATCATTGATGTGGAAGCTAATAGTGCCACATAGCATCACTTGCGCTAACATGGACAATTGTTATAATTTTTTAGAAGCAGCCCTCGTTGGAATTAGAAGAAAAAAAAAAGGATTGGAAAGAAAGAAAAAATAAATTAAATAAAAAAATATTTAGAAAAATTATAAAAAACTGTCAACCTCAACGTTACCTATGCTATATAGAATGATCAGTGTCAACGTCAACAATTTATAGCCAAAATATACCAAAAATTGTCTAGAATGACTAACTTGGCATATCTTCAAAAGATTTAGAACTAAATTGGCTAAATTGAAAAGTTTATAAGTAAATTAATATAAATGTAATAGGTTTAAGATTTTTCTGATAATTTTCCCTACATTATACCAATCACTACTTGTGCTTTCTGAATAGTAGTGTTTACTTTAGGTAACATATCAAAATAAGAATAGGATTTCAAAATAAAAACCTCATTATATATTCTTTCTAAGATACATTCTCTTTCTGAAAAGATCCTCTTAGGAGTGTTTTTGGAGTACTTGTTAAGTTATTTGAAACAATATAGCTTTTCTTGTATTAGGGAGAGGGTTATTTTAAGAATTTGTAATCATAGGCGACATTGTTAAAGATAACAATAAAATGAAAACTGCATTATATTAGTATTTTTTATCCTTCCTGAAAGGAAAAATTTCGCCTTTTGTTGTTGTAATTTCATGCATTTTCTAATTGATTTCATGTACTTTTAGTTAGTTTAATCAAGTCATTTTACTTTTATAAATTCTCTAGTCAACTTCCCTTGGCACTAAATCCGATACCATCGAGTGACATCGTTATGTGATGTGAATAATTTTTTCTAACGTAGATGCCACATAATACTCTGAATTTGTGTAGAGTGTCTAAAATTTTCCACACATATCCATTTGGGCGTTTATTATTTTATCCACACCATGTTTAAGTCATTGACCTCAGTTTAATTTTTGGTCAAATTCAGTACTCGAGGGACTTTTCTTTTTTTAGTACTCAAGGGACTTGATTAGATGAAAATAGAAGTATTTGATCTGATAACTTAAAATATAGAAATTTGATAGGAAACCCGGTCAAAGCATATGGGAATAAGGTAGAATGGCAAAAAAATTGTTATCTAGGCCTTAAATCCCACCTGTTTTTCAGTAAGACAATAATTTAACTCTCTTTATGTTTGAACTTGATTGACACTCAACTCTCCCCTTCTTTGCATATTCTGTATATGAACTCACTTCAAGTCCCCGCTTTACAGAAACCCGAGAAACTGAAAGAAGAGCCCGCGTTCAAATATGTCGAACATGGCAAAGGCCGTGCACTCAAAATCATCGCTTTCCACGAAGTCATTTTCGTAGGTGCTCTTGTCTTCGCTTTTGATCCTGCCGTCCTGTGCGAGTTCGGTCCTTTCGGGTTCCATTGTGAAGTATCTTCCTGGATACGAGGGAGAGCTTCCGTTCAAGCTCGAAACCGGGTAATATTCTTGCACTCTCGACGCTTCCTTTCGGTGGGTTCTTGCTGATGACGTTCTTGAATTTGGTACACGTGTCCGCATCATGCTTTCACATTTCTTGAATTCGGGGTGATCGTGCTGTCATGATCGTCAGGTACGTGACCGTGGACAGTTCGGAGCTGTTCTACTCCTTCATTGAATCACAAGGGAACCCAGAAGAGGATCCCATTTTCCTGTGGCTCACTGGCGGCCCCGGTTGCTCCTCCTTCCACTGCCTCATCTACGAGATAGGCACGTCTTCGCATTCCGTCTCTTTCCATATTATAAGCACGATATTTTTATTTTTTTATGAGCATTGGGCAGAGCCACTTTATCTCATGTCAATTATAATATTTTAAATTTTCTTCAAAAGTATGAATACTCGTTAACATGATCCATTATAATAATAAAAAAAAAAGAGAAGAAAATTCCAAATAAGAGCCAGTGTACATTGTCTCGGATAATAGCATGAAGTGGTAATCATAGGTTCAAGTAACATTTTGAAGTGATTATGACAATTTTAAATAGAGACCTAGCCCTATCAATTGGCTAAGTATCCCAATTGGTCAAGAGTATTTTGGTCCACTGCAATATATATATTTTCTTTTGATGACCCAGGAAAGCCCTGTACGCCGCAGGCGGCTGGAGTAAACCCTGGGGCCCCACGGGAGGACCCACCACCCCCGTAGAATGGGTAAGACGCCAAGCGTCTCCGCGGTGAGTCGAACCTTCGCCCTCCGAGAAGGGGTTAGTGGGTCCCCCCACGATGGGGAAGACTTACCAGGGGAACCACCGCGGCCGGTAGTTGGTCCACCTGTAATATTAATTTTTAATATTTATAAAAAAAAAAGGGAAGGAAATCAGGCGAGCGGAAAGCCCTCCCCTCCCATCGGTAGGAAGGGTCACTTTGCTAATTTGATAACTTTGCATTTTTTCACCACTTTTTATTTTTTTTGGAAACGACCCACTTTGCCAATTTGGTAACTTGATAGAATATAGAACATCTACTTATTTTGTTTGCATTTTGGAATACAAGCAAGCGGTAATAATGATTGAGGGCCAACCCTTATGTTGGGCCTCACTTGTTATCTAATCCTGCCCTCATCACAAAGGAGGAAGTTGTTATTTTTGGGTCGGGTTTTTACATTTATAGTACTTTCCCAAGCGCGCCCATTTATCCGAGGGCCTACCAATGCCCAGCAGGCTACTGAGCCCATGACCAAGTCTATAAGGAGGGATGGTGTGTCCTTACCTCGATACTTGAAGCTAGGGGTGATTGGTTCCAAAACGGTCGAGTTCCCATCTTGAAATCGAAACTATCCATTAAGTATCAGCTCCAATTGATTGCCTCATGGTTTCATGGACCCATCCGAGAACCAGCCTAGATGGATACATGGAACTGGTCGAAATGTCCCTACTTCGAAAGAGGTGCGAGACTTGAGATTGAGTGACAAGGCCGAAGGCCATTGAGAGCTAGAGTGAGAGAGGGAGGCAAGGCCATGAGATAAGTGAGGCAAGAGAAGGAGACAGACTATATGTAAATTAAAACTTAAAAATTAAAAAAAAACATTATATATATTTACTAGTCTTTTTTGTGTCACGCCCGATCCTCGATCACTTGCCCATCCCTCACCCGGTCTATATAATAGTGACGTCCTAGGACACATCGCCGACCCATTCATTTTAATACGCATGAGGAAGCGTATAATAAATCCCCAGACAATAAAACAATGTGATAGAAAAGTAGGGCTATATTTTTCACAACTGAAAATTACAACCACACTTTTTATACAAGCAAACCATATAGTATATATTACAATACTATTCACAGAAGTCTGATATATTATTTATCAGTTCACAACTTAATGTTTGCCAGCAGGATGGGATCTCAGTCCTTATCCGAGTTGTACTCGGGATCCTCCTCGAGGTCATCCTCTTCTTCAGGCTTAGGGTCCTCCTCTTCAGGCTCTTCTTCTTCAGGCTGCTCCACTAGCCATTCCCACTCCTGATCCTCCTCCGGTCCTTCCTCTTGCTCAACCATCTCCCATTCTTCTTCATTCCAGTTGTCATCATTGACTGAGTACACGGGAGTATGAGCATTGTCCTCTTCCTGAGGATTATTAGCATTATCGACCCTTCCTTAGGATATGATGTTTCTTCCCCGAACGCCTCTTCTAGTACGAGCTGAGGCACATCACCTTTAGGTATGGGACCCACTCTTCGCCTATTGGAGTAATGACAAGTACCACGACCGATACTCATGAGGTCTCGGGGCATCAGCACCCACGTCAAACCGACGGTCGCTTAATCAAAATATACTCTAGTCCTTCGGGGTGAGGGTGGATATGGAAGTGGTATGCTACTTCGTGACCTCTTCGGTGGATACCAAAATGCATGGGAGGTTGAGGAGGTGGAGGTGCTGCCATCTAGGGGCCTGAGATGGTTATACAATAACTAATGAGACAACGTCTTAGCAAGTTCTACTCCCTAAGACTCGATTAGTAAACCAATACACTATGGGCTACCTATGCACACACGGGTTAGAGGGCTTACCTTGGCCTCAGATTTCATTTGCATATTAGTACAGTTCATAATAGACACCCAATTATTCCACACAGATCGAACTATTGATCAATCGACCTAGTTGATTACATATCATTCGGACCATTCCCCGGTCATTTCAATCAGTACTATACATTCCCCACGATGGAATATCTAGTTATTAAGCTCATGTGCATTCTCCAAGGTGATGCATCAAGTCACCAAGCCCACGTGTCTTTTCGAAAATGCCATACTTTCATCATTGGGCCCATGTGCATTCTCCAAGGTGATGCATCAAGTCACCGAGCCCACGTGTCTTTCGAAAATGCCATACTTTAATCATTGGGCCAACGTGCATTCTCCTAAGGTGATCCATCAAGTCACCAAGCCCATGTGTCCCTTTCGAGATGCCATTCTTTATAACCGAGCCCACGTGCATTCTCTAAGGCGCTGTATTCGCCAAGGTGATATACATCCTACCACTATTCCAATATAACATGACGCATTTCTCCGAGATGATATGGTTAATCATTGAGCCGGCATAATACAATATATGATCAATCCCATTTCCATAAATTCCACTATTCTCCGTAGTGCACCAGTCTATTTTGATACTGACAACCGATACTCGGTTGTTCCTCAATCAAATACTCAAAATCCAATCATTTAGGAACATATCCTAAAAATCAACAATTAAATCAATTCGGTACAAATCAAGGCTCAAATAAATAAACGGACTGCAGCATGACAATCAGCATAAAATTCCGATCACCGGCCATCCCAGTTGAATTTCCGGAAAATAAATAAATAATTAATTAATTTCAAAAATTAATTATTAATTAAGAATAAATCCAATTTAGGCACGTAATGCCTAATTGGAGGCCGAGATGGACCCGAAAAATTTCTGAGGTTCATCTAATAATTAGTCGAGCCTATTTACTCGCTAATGACTATATCTAACCACCTAACATGCATTGATAAGTCACTAATTTAATTATTCTAAACTAATCTAACCTCCTAATCTTGCTTAATTAACACTAAGAAACCCTTAAGCATCATTAGTAAACTAAGCGGGGTTTAGGGAGTTAAACTCACCCGTTTGACGATCCGTTTGGATCGAAACGTCGGGAACATCGCGCGGGGGACGTTTTTTCCAAAACGGCCTAAGGTCTAGGGCCCGGAAACACCTCAAATCGAGTCTACAAGGTGGTTAGAAACCCACTTTTCTGCTTGCTGTTCTTGGCTGCAAACAGAAGAAAAACAAGCTGGTTTGTGGCTGTAAGGCTCAGGAACGACGGTGGGGGTGGTCTTGGGTCCACACCGAGGCAAACCGGCGGAGGAGGAAGCTTCGGCATGGATGAAAAGCTGCTGGAACGGTGGGATGGGGCTGCTGGGCGTCTGGTTTGCACGGTGGGGATGGCAGCTCGTGCGGCCAGGCGCGGGTGGAGGCGAATGGCGGCGGCGGCGCAACTCCAGTGGCAGCTTGGCGTGCGATGGGCTG
Organism: Eucalyptus curtisii; assembly: GCA_017140595.1. Classification (NCBI taxonomy): domain Eukaryota; kingdom Viridiplantae; phylum Streptophyta; class Magnoliopsida; order Myrtales; family Myrtaceae; genus Eucalyptus; species Eucalyptus curtisii. Next base: position 35,135,760 of record CM029502.1, on the reverse strand, counting down.
GCTTCTCCTCTGCTGGCCTTCTTGGTTGCTGGTTGCACAAAATGGAGGGAGAGAAATGGGTTGGCTGGCCAAAGAGAGAAGATGAGGGAGAGAGAGAAGTGGAGGGCCCTTGGCCTTATGTTCCACATTTTTGTCTACCAAGTGCTTGCCCATCGCCAACATCCTTGGCTGTCATGCAGCCACCAAGGCTCCGTCTTGGACTTGTGAAGTGGTCCAAAATGGCTAGAGGGGAGGGGCACACGAATTTGGGTGGTTTCTCCTTGCATCACTTACCGGTCTTCAAATTAACTCAATTTGGTCTCGATAAAAATCACTTGGCACCCCAATGCTCTAATTGATATTTTTCCTCACCCATACATCCATCATGCTTTCTAATTTTTCCATCAAAAACACTCCCCAGTCTTTTCTGCACAACAACGACCCGGCGACGACTTTTTCCCAAAAAGTCTTGGATGTTAGAAAAATCTTTTGAGACTGAGTCGATACTCCTATAATTTATTGTGACATGATAGAAACTTCAATTTCTGAAATTGGACTTGAATTCACAGTTAATTTCAACTTGGCGCGTTTTTAGCGTGACCTAGGCTACTAGGTAACTTTCAGAAATTTTTAGTGAAAATAACCCGTGGTCGATTTTCTTCGAGCCACAATGAACCCACTTGACTTATTGGCGACTCTCAGTTGTCGTGAGAATCTCGAGGATTCAAATACGGACACAAGATACCAAAACAATAAGAAAATCAGTCTATTGCTAATCGGCGAGAATTTTTCAATTTAGTGGTCTCACCCACAATTAGCCACACATCTCTGTCGAACTAGTCTATTAATGATTTCAAATCGATTTTTAACTATGCCGTAATGGCCTCTAAAGATGAGCACGGTCGAGAAGCCGATTCTTAGTCGAATTCTCAAGTCTATTTGCCTTAAAATCGTTAATGGTTTCCCCAGATAGTCTAGTTATCTTAAGAGTGATCAGCTCTGAGAACAGCCCATAGACACGTCAATGAAATGCCCAATTTATTCAATTGAAAACAGAGTTGAAATCTGGGATGTCACAATTTGGGTGGGCGGTTCCACACCTAGAGCTGGGAACACGACCGGTACTCATTGATTCTAGTAAATTGGAATTGGGAATCGGACCAATCTCCATGACAACCGTTGGTCTGGCCAGCTCTCGATTTTTTTGCATATCTCTACTTAAAGGCGATCTAGTGGTATTTTCTTTTTCTTGAATGATGAAAAGTATTAAACCAAACAAGATATCAAGAAGGCTTGTAACAGCTTCAGGGTGCTGAAGCAAAGATAGAACCGCTTATGAACCATTTGACTAGTCACAAAATAAAGTGAACTTAAAGCCAAAAAAGAAGACCAAAGAAGAAGAAAATAGCAATCTCAAGGTGCTAAATGGACTGGACCATATGTGTGATCTCCAAGAGGTTTCAGTAGCACCTAGACATCATCATCAAGCAGGTTTTAGCTCCATTTCGATTATTCTTTTGCAACAGGACCTAAGAAATATTAACTAGGTTGTAATCATCGGATTAGCTAGCAGTCAGATCTTCACTTATTATGTTGTACCAGACTAGGGAAGAAACGAATTCTAAAGTTCAACATGGTTCTGTTATCAGACATGGCTAACATTGTAACTAATGTGATTCTTAGTGGAATTTATCTTGCTAACATGGTAATGACACACTCGAGCATTCATTATCTGCAAATATTTGCATCAGATCTCTACCAAAATGTATTGACTAACCATGCCAATTATGGATGGTGGACTGCCCATAGTCATAATTTTGTTTTCTGCCGAAGAACTTATTAGACAAGTCAAACAGTTTTTAGCTTTCACAGGATTCTTTATGACCTAATTACAAAGAAAGATCGGCCAGATATGGAACTGGCTTTGCATTCTCACGCTGGATGCACAATATGATATGCATTGCACTGTCTCCTCTCTAGCCTTAATTAGCTTATTCATAAATGCAGGTCCAGTGGAGTTTGATATTGAAAATTATAAAGGAGGATTGCTGAAATTGCGACCTTATGAGTATGCATGGACAAAGGTCTAATTACTCACGCACGCTATCAATTTTCCCTAGCATTTTTGTGAACAATGAAATAAATCAAGTTTTATGCTCCTCAGACAGCTAGCATCATATTTGTAGATTCACCAGTTGGTACTGGTTTTTCTTATTCAACGACAGAAGAAGGTTGGTATACTTCAGGCTCAAGTTCAGCAAAGCAAGCATATGAGTTTCTCAGAAAGGTTAGTAATACAGGAGCTGCAACAATATGATGCTTCTGACCAAGTGAATACAAAGTTTGTTATCACTCTTGGGAAGGATTCTGTCACATTAAATTGAATTGAGTTGAATTAACTCTTTAATCATCAACTCACTTAAAACACGCAATGCTTATACACAGTGGTTGGTGGAGCACCCGCAATATCTCACTGTTCAACTATTCATTTGCGGTGATTCTTACTCTGGCATGGTGGTTCCTGTCGTCACCAAATATGTAGTGGATGGTATATCTTTCACCTGAAGTAATATATTTTTCTTTTTGACAATACAAGATTCGGTCTAAATATTTTTGGCTTTTGTCTGTGGACTTTTAGCTAAGAAGGATGGTGTCGAGCCGCCTGAATCTCAAGGTAAAATTTAGCCATAGAGTTCCAGTGATCATTCTGTGTGATCCAGCTTCAATGTGTTATTGAGGTCTTAAGCTGCTGATGGGATGTTGATCTTCGGGGCTATCTAGTTGGAAGTCCAAGAACAGATTCAGTCCTTGATGAGAACTCTAAGATTATATTTTCTCACAGGATGGCACTTATCTATGATGAATTCTATGAGGTGATTTAACCCTCTTCTTGAAGTTGCCTTCCTTTTTCTCCTCCATTGATGCAGTCTTTAGTAACTCTTTGGTTCAAAATTTCTATGAGCATTCTCAAAACCTACATATCACAGCTTGGCTTCTTATTAATTCAGTTTCAGGATGACTTTTTCCTAAATATGTTCCCTTGTTCGCCACACAGTATGGGCTATGGTTACCCTTGTCGACAGTGAAGTCATCCGTTAGCTTATCTAATCTATTCTGTTATCTATGCTTTCCAGGCAGCAAAAACAAGTTGTAATGAGACTATGTTAATGTGGATCCATCAAATACAGAGTGCTGGACTGCTCTAGGGGCAATCAAAAGGGTAATAAAATCAGGACCTTCAATATACTTTCTCAAAATTTTACTCAGGCATCAGACTGAATCATACTCTCAAATTGAAGTGTGTTAAAGATCTATACCACGATGACATTTTGGAACCAAATTTTGTCTTCGCATCCCCTAAAGAGAACCCAGATCTTGGTCGTTGATCTGTACAAGAGGATACGACGAAGTTTATTCTTTCGCCACCAAGAATTCCTGAATATCAGTGCTGGGTAAGAGTGCCGTTTTCATTAATTAGTTAATTACATGTTACGGGAAATGACTCACCCTTTCTGTTCACAAATTCACGAGTGCCTTATCTAAATTTTGATTCCTTTTGCAGTACTTTAACTATGCTTTGTCGTATATGTGGTCAAATTATCTTAGGGTCCAGAAAGCTCAAATGTTCGACCGGTAAGTTAAAATAATTGGTTAGGCGATTACTCATAAGGGCAGTAACAATTTGATTGTTGCCAAATTATTGATACGTCTCTGTTATAATGAACACAGGACGGTAATGGACTGGAAGAGATGCAACAAAAGCTTAGCATACACAAAAGACGTTCAGAGCGTTGTTGAAGTTCAGAAAAACCTCAGCACACTGGGTTTAGAGGTCTTGGTGGAGTGGTAATTACTAGCATCCCTTTGAGTTCCCAATCTTCCGATAAACTTTGTCCGGTATGCTTGCTAGGTATCAAGGCACCACTATTCTGTAGTCATTTATCACTTTCATCTTGTACCGAGGAAATCGGCCTTTGTCCCAAATAGCAGCATGACTAAGTGGAATAGAAAACGTTGTTAATCACAATGCATAGGTTACAGCTTAATGAACATTTTGTTTGACAAGGAGGTACCTATAGCTTCTCACCTCCTTATATTACCCCTTTTGATGCAGCGGTGATCGTGACATGGGTGTTCCAATTGTGGGTACGGTTGAATGGATAAAACGTCTCAATTTGATGACTGTAAATGACTGGCGACTGTGGTTTGTGAATGGTCAAGTTGCAGGGTTAGTTCTCCCTCTCAATGTAGTCTTTGCCACTTTAGCGTGTTTGGAGCTGAAGTCCTAGATCACTGAACTGCAGATACACGAAGAAATACTCAGAACATGGATATCGATTAACTTATGCTACAGTCAAGGTATGCAACTTTTTATGTTGCTTTCTTTTTTTTTTAATTTTCGTTTAGCTGTTTTGATGCCTATCGTTTACTTTCACATGCGAATGGAGTAATTGCAGCAACGTGGTTTTGCGTCCTTTGGAGGGCGCTGGACACCCAGCTCTAGAATATTATAGAAGAGAATGCTACGAAATGTTCATGAGATGGGTGCATTATTATCCTGCTCCAGTTGACAGTTCAGATTTTGGACAGTGTCATAATGTCCTCTCACTCCTTGTATCATCAAAGCCAGTAATTTGTATCGTTTCGACCATCGCAATAACATTTTTTTTGTCGGATTTAATCTATTCTTACTTTTCTCACCGATTTTTCATTTTTTGCCTGCTGCGAAGTGTGAAAGCTAAAACCTACATTTAAAACTAAATCGACTCCATCCCAACCCTCCTCGAAAGTTTTTCTGGATTCAAATCTCCCATCTCCCCTTCCATGTTGGAAGGTGGTCACCCAGTGGGTAATAACAAAAGTTGAAGAGCAGCAGTAGTAAATATATTTGTATTATACTGCCTCTGAGTGTACTAATGAGGAGCGCATATATTAAACCCTCTTTCGTATGAGTCAAGAAGCTTTTTTTCATTTCGGTAATCCAGTCACTCCAACCGTTGCAAATAAAAGCAATATGAGCTAGACAGTCGGCCGAAATCTAAAAAGATCGCTAGCATTGGAAATTTGTGACTGTATTCTCATTGCACACATACCATATGAATGTCGAGTGCCTTGTGCAGCCCCCGCGGCGCTGTTTCATGAAATTGTCACTGCAGTTTTGAGGGCTTCGTGGGTTTGATCTAGCACTGTAGAGTTTAGAATCCCCTTGTTTTGAGCTAGCATTGTTCTCTCCTCTCTCTGCTTTCGTGCATTGACAAGCTCTTAGGAGGCCGAACCTTTTAAGCAGCGAATTCAAGCCGATTCCAGCAGATAGCTCCACGAATCTTTCCTCCGAGTATGATATCCAGGGACATCCGGTTGCAACATGGGGGTATGCCAATGCAATAGGCATATGCAATGTTTATACGTCAAGCAATTGGAGGTTTAATTGCTTGAAACCAATAATCAATCCATTTGGTGCAACATCGTCTGAAGGATTGGGTCATTGGCATGTTTTCAGCATTTTGTCTAAACTGCCATAAAAACAGCAAATCAAGAAACCGACAAATTGCTGGCAATTTACAACCAGATCGATCCGCCGCTGTATTTATTAATCGACTCAGACCAGCCAAAATGCATTCAATTGTTTAAAAGAATGCAATCTTTTTTCTTTTGCTAAAGCACCAGCTGCGTCCCAAAGATTCCTTAGATTTCACTTAATCGTCATTTGTATTCTCTTAGCATGAAAGGATCAGTACCCAAGTGACGTTTTGAAAACGTGATGGGCAGGAATAGATTTTTATACAGATAAAAAACCCTTGTTTGACTCAGTTGCCTTGGTTAAAGTATAAAAAAACACATAGCAAGATGCAAAATTTTCATTTCGACTTAATTTAAACGGCTGACAGTTGTTGCTCCACTCTCACGATGCGTTGGAAAGAGAATATTTAATCATGCATCATTATCTTCACGTGTATAATTTATCCTTAACGTTCACCGAACAGTCAGCCCTCCAAGCACCTGAGCACCGGTGATTGTAGCTACCGGTTTTGGCATGAGGTCCCCGCGGGATCTGGTGGATCAACCACATGAAAACCTACCAACATGTTCCTGAACCGACATGGTGGGACGGATGAAGACGGGGCCGCAATCAGACAATTTGAAGCAATACAAAGGACTGAATTCGACATTACTTCCAATCATTAAAATCTCTTTTTTTTTTTTTTTTTCAGTATCTTATCATTTCACCGGTGATGTAAACAGCAAAGTCCAAGAATAAATTGAATTACATCTTTACAGGAGAAGGAATTGGATGCTCTCTCGTGCATAGTGCTACTGCCCCTTTGAACACGGCATTGAATCACTTCATAATCGTGATTTAGCAAATGTTTTGAGGGTGAGTTTGAATAAACAATTGTGGAGCAGGTTTGGAATTCGTCCCAAGAAACGGTTAGGAACACCTACGAAGTGATTAAGGTTGTCGTCTATTTGAGTGTTTGGGAATAGGCGGGGGATTGATGCACGTGTTGCTTGCCAAGCTCCCGTTACCCGCTTCTCTAGGGGTAGGTGGGGAAGATGAAGATATAATTGAACCTGATTGTAACTTGGTTCTAATCCCCGCATCGGTTGCTTTCTAGATTTAAAATTGTTCTTTTTTTTTTGAGGGAGAATGTAACTGGAACGAGTAACATGAGGACCAAGATCTGACCAAAAAACATGAGGACCAAGACTGTTACCGTCATTCTTTACCCACATATCTTTTCAAATCTTTATTAATGTACTTAGTATCAGTATACTAGTTTTCTAGATTGGTTTATTAATATAACTCACCAAATTAAGTATACCCTATAAATGTTCAGACTTTTATTAAAACTATGTTGTTGATACAAACTCTTTCTTTTCACAGATGATATCGAATTGGCGATGGAAGTCCAAAGAAATCTCAACTTATAGAAATCAATGTATTTAGTTTTGAATTAGTTGAGCTGATTACATAACTAATCAAAGTTCACGAGTTTTGTTATATATATGTGTTGGAAAGAGAATATTTAATCATGCATCATTATCTTCATGTGTATAATTTATCCTTAACGTTCACCAAACAGTCAGCCCTCCAAGCACGTGTGCACCGGTGAACTTCGATATCCAAGATGCATCCCATGCCATTGTATCTACCGGTTTTGGCATGAGGTCCCCGCGGGATCTGGTGGATCAACCACATGAAAACCTACCAACTGTTCCTGACCCGACATGGTGCGACGGATGAAGACGGGGGCCGAAATCAGACAATTTGAAGCAATACAAAGGACTGAATTCGACATTACTTCCAATCATTAAAAATTTCTTCTTTTTTCACCTTTTTTTTTCAGTATCTTATCATTTCACCGGTGATGTAAACAGCAAAGTCCAAGAATAAATTGAATTACATCTTTACAGGAGAAGGAATTGGATGCTCTCTCGTGCTTAGTGCTAATGCCTCTTTGAACACGGCATTGAATCACTTCATAATCGTGATTTAGCAAATGTCTTGAGGGTGAGTTTGAATAAACAATTGTAGAGCAGGTTTGGAATTCGTCCCAAGAAATGGTTAGGAACACCTACGAAGTGATTAAGGTTGTCGTCTATTTGAGTGTTTGGGAATAGGCGGGGGATTGATGCACGTGTTGCTTGCCAAGCTCCCGTTACCCGCTTCTCTAGGGGTAGGTGGGGAAGATGAAGATATAATTGAACCTGATTGTAACTTGGTTCTAATCCCCGCATCGGTTGCTTTCTAGATTTAAAATTGTTCTTTTTTTGAGGAGAATGTAACTGAAACGACCAAGTAACATGAGGACCAAGACTGTTACCGTCATTCTTTACCCACATATCTTTTCAAATCTTTATTAATGTACTTAGTATCAGTATAATAGTTTCTAGATTGGTTTATTAATATAACTCACCAAATTAAGTATACCCTACAAATGTTCAGACTTTTATTAAAACGATGTTGTTGATATAAACTCTTTCTTTTCACAGATGATATCGAATTGGCGATGAAAGTCCAAAGAAATCTCAACTTATAGAAATCAATGTATTTAGTTTTGAATTAGTTGAGCTGATCACATAACTAATCAAAGTTCACGAGTTTTGTTATATATATGTGTGCACTGAGATTCAACAATTTTTACTCTTTGACACTTTATACTAATCATTACTTGTTCTTTCCAAGTGGTAATCTCTACTTTAGGTAAGATACCAGAATAATAATAAAATTTCTTAAAAAACCCATATATACATTCTTTTGAAGAAAAAAATTAACTAGTATGTTAATTCAATTTTATGATAATTCTCACGGTCTCTTCCTCAAATACATTCTCTTGCTAAAATGAATCATCTTCACGAGTGTCTTTAGATCATTTGTTAAATATATTTCATTTGGAACAATATAGCTTTTCTTGCAATGAGGGGATGCTCATCGAATAATATGCAATTATGACACACTAAGAGACAATAATTCAACGAGAGTGTGTTATAATATGCTATTATTGATCCTTTTAAAAAAGAAAAATTCCACCTTACGTTGGCACATTTTCTAATTAATTTCATGTACTTTTAATTATTCTCATTGAGTCCTTTTATCTTTTGAATTTCTCCGACACCAAATCCAATAAAATTCAACTAGCACTGCCATCGGATGATATTGTGTTGTGATCAAGATAGACGTCATGTGGCACTTCAACCATATCTAAAATGTCTAAATTTTTTCACACATATCCACTTGAGCATTTATGTGTTTTATCCGCGTCATTGTTTTTACAATCACATTAGTTTAATTTTTGGTTGAATTTAGTGCTCAAAGGATTTGATTAGAAAACCAAAATAAATAGAAGTATTTGATTGGATGAATTAAATTATAGGGATTCATTTATAAAGAGTATATGGGGGGAAGTAGAACCCGATTCTCCGTTAATAGTGTCGTAATAAAATTTAAGAATAGAAATTGATTTAGAATAATCAAATTATTATAAATTAATAAGTTAAAAATTTTAGGCTTATAATTTCTTATTCAAATCTATTTTAAAATAGAAATTTTGAAAATAAAAAAATCAAATTAAATTCTCCGGCAATTTCTATTCCCAATCTTATTATGGAGAATAGAGAAATAGAAAAATAGAAATAGAAAAATAGAAAGCATCTTTCTGTGTGAACTTGGAGTGCCACTTAAACTCACTTGGCCACTTAAACTCACTTGGAGTGCCACTTAAACTCACTTCAACTCTCAGCTTTTCAGACGCCCGAAGAACCGTAAAAACAGCCTTGTGCTCGGTGATGTCGAACATAAGGACGATAAAGATTTTAACTCCCCCTTCTCTGCGCGTTCTCTGCACTCTATATAAACTCACTTCAACTCCCAGCTTTTCAGACGCTCGAAGAACCGTAGAAACAGCCTTGTGCTCAGTGATGTCGAACATGGCAAGTGCCGTGCACTCAAAATCATGGTTTTCCACGAAGTCATTTTCGAGGGTGCTCTCGTTGTCGCTGCTGATCCTGCTGTCCTGTGCAAGCTCGGCCCTTTCCGGTTCCATTGTCAAGTATCTGCCTGGGTACGAGGGGGGCGAGCTTCCGTTCAAGCTCGAAACCGGGTATACTTCTTGAACTCTCGACGCTTCCTTTTGGTGGGTTCTTGCCGATGACGTTCTTGAATTTGAATTTGGGGAGATTCGTGCTGTCATGATCGTCAGGTACGTGACGGTGGGCAGTTCGGAGCTGTTCTACTACTTTATAGAATCGCAAGGGAACCCAGAAGAGGATCCCATTTTCCTGTGGCTAACCGGAGGCCCTGGTTGCTCCTCCTTCGATGGACTCATCTACGAGATAGGCACGTCTTCATATTCTGTATCTTTCCTTATCATAAACGCTTTCTTTTTGACGAGTGCCTTCATGGTTTCAGACGGAGCGGCATTTTCTTATGTCGTGTATAATGAATTCTTTTGGAACTTGCAATTTCAAGTGTGCTTTACGAGCGGGACGTTAACACGGTCTGTTGCAGAAAAATATCTGCCTTTTTCATTTTTCACCCAGTTTTTCTATAGAAAGGATCCATTTTGCCTAATTGGACGACTGTTGAGTTTTGAACTCGAAAGTAGATGAGCGTGGAAAAATTTGTTGTCCGAGGGAGTCACCATGAACTCTTGCTGGGTTGGGGTTGAGCACGCGACACGGAGAGAAGCTTTTCCTATCTTCATGATTAGAGAGATGTCTACGTTTAGGTGAGACCTTTCCTAGTTAGGAGGAGCATGAAGAATGTTAGGTGTGGTTTAACTTGGAGTTAAGTGAGCTTGGAGTTAAGAATTTGTTGTCAGGGAGTCACCATGAACTCTTGCTGGGTTGGGGTTGAGCACGCGACACGGAGAGAAGCTTTTTTTCCTATCTTCATGATTAGAGAGATGTCTACGTTTAGGTGAGACCTTCCTAGTTAGGAGGAGCATGAAGAATGTTAGGTGTGGTTTTAACTTGGAGTTAAGTGAGCTTGGATCACAGGGTACTAAATTTTTATTTAATTTTCTTCAGTTGAGAATTGGAAAAAGATTACTCCCAATTCACAGAAGAAGACCATTCACCTTGCCCAAAGTTAAATAGTAGACTGACCAAGTTGAATTCTCGTAAATTACAAAAAAATTCACTCATAATTTGTAATTCAGGCATTCTCTTTTCTTTTTTTTCCTTAATTTGAGTTTGCTTAAGTATTGATGTTTGATAGTTCAAGAGAACGTGCCTGGATATGCAATTATGGACAATAAAGCTGTGTTTAGATGAGTGCAATTTCCTAGTGAGATCCCTGCCTTTATACTTTTAATTTGGAATTGCTTTCTCAGTCATTATATTACAGAACAATCTATCTATTTGTTTTTCCCTAATGCTTCTCGGGGAGAGAAAGTAAGCAGTTTTGGTTGAAGCTACAGTCAACCATCTAAACTAGGAGGAAGGAAATAATAGAAGAGATAATTGAAGCAAATGAAGAGAAATAAATTGTCATTCCTTGCTTGTGGGGATATTTAGTAGATAAGTTGATAAAATATAATAGTTCTTAAATTTATTCGCGCTTTAGAATATGACAGAGCAGTAATAAGGAAATACATTCTTGGGATTTTGATTGCCAGTAGTGATTGTTGATTCTAGTCTCTAGAGCTCAGTGAAGGGCCTAGTTGAGAATTAAGCAGTATGCTGGGCCTCACTTTTCACACAATCCCTCCTTATCTCAAAAATATTTTGATTATGAGTCAGGTTTTTACATGTGGTACTTTCCCAGGTGCACCCTTTTTATCAAGGAGCCTAGCTATGCCCTGCAGGCTACTGAGTCCATGATCAAGTCTATAAGAGGATGATATGTCCATACCTGATACTTCAACAGTGTTAAACCTGACATGATATCAAGAAGGTTCATAACAGCTTTAGGCTGCTGAAGCAAATGTGGAACTGCTTACAAGCCATCTGACTAGTCACGAAATAAAGTGAAATTAAAGGAAAAAAGAAAGAAGTAGCAATCGAAATGTTAAATGGACCAGACTATGTGTCGTCTTTAAAAGTTTCAGTAGTACGTAGACATCATCAAGCAGGTTTTAGCTCCATTTCAATTATTCTTTTGCAGCAGGACCTCGATAATATTAGCTAGGATGTAATCATTGGATTAGCTAGCTGTCAGATCTTCACTTATGCTGTTTACCAGACTACGTGGAAGAAGCGAATTTCTAAAATTTAACAGTGTTCTGTTCTCGGACATGGCTAACATTATTCTAAATCTGTTTTTTAGGTGGTATTTATCTTGCTAACATGGTAATGATGCACTCGAGCATTCATTATCTGCAAATATTCCATGAGATCTCTAGCAAAATCTATTGACTTATTATGCAAATTATGGATAGTGACTGCCCATAGTTTGTTTCATGCCCAAAGACTTCATTGGACAAGTCAAACATGCTTTAGCTATAACAAGTTCTTTATGACCTAATTACAAAGAAAAAATCAACCAAGATATGGAATTGGTTGTTAAAGGACATTGCATTCTCACGCTGGATACACAATAGGATATGCATTACACTGGCTTCCTCTCTGGAAATAGCCTTAATTACCTTATATGTAAGTGCGGTCCAATGGAGTTTTGATATTGACAATTATAAAGGAGGATTGCCTTGAAATTGCAACCTTATGAGTACGCTTGGACAAGGTCTCAATCCTCCACACAAGCTATTCATTTCCTTTGCATTTTTGTGAGCGATGTCATAAATCTAGTTATTTGCTCTTCAGACAGCTAGCATCATATTTGTAGATTCGCCAGTTGGTACTGGATTTTCTTATTCAACGACAGATGAAGGTTGGTATTCTTCAGACTCAAGTTCAGCAGAGCAAGCATATGAGTTTCTCAGAAAGGTTAGTAATACAGGATCTGCAACAATATGATGCTTCTGACCAAGCGGTTAAAAAATTTGTTATCCATTCTTGTGAAGGATTCTGTCACATTAATTTGAATTGAGTTAAATTTACTCTTTCATCATCAACTGACTTATAAAATGCAATGCTTATATGCACAGTGGATGGTCGAGCACCCACAATATCTCGAGGTTCAACTATTCATTGGTGGTGATTCTTACTCTGGCATGATGGTTCCCCTTGTCACCCAATATGTAGTGGAAGGTATATCTTTCACTCAATATCTTTTTCCTGTCCATACAAAATTCAGGCTAAATATTTTTTGGTTTCTTTCTATGGACTTTTAGCTAACAAGGATGGTGTGGCGCCACACCTGAATCTCAAGGTAAAATTTTAATTTTGGAGCTCCAGTGCTCACTTCTGCATGATCCAGCTTCAATATGGCATTGAGGTCTTAAGCTGCTGATATGATGTTGATCTTCAGGGTTATCTCATTGGAAGTCCAAGAACAGATTCAGTTCTTGATGAAAACTCGAAGATTATATTTGCTCACAGGATGGCACTTATCTCTGATGAACTCTATGAGGTGATTTAACTGTCTCCTTTAAGTCACCTTCCTTGTCTCCTACATTGATGCAGTCTTGAAGTGACTCTTTGGTTCGAAATTTCTATGAGCATTCTCAAAAGCTTCATATCATAGCTTGGTTTTTATGAATTCAGTTATCAGGATGTCTTATTCCTACGTATCTTCCCTTCTTTGCCACATGGTATGGACTATAGTTTCCATGTTGACAGTGAAGTCATCTATTAGCTTAATTGAATTATTCTGTTATCTATGCTTTCCAGGCAGCAAAAATAAGTTGTAATGAGACCTATGTTAATGTGGATCCATCAAATACAGAGTGCTGGACTGCTCTTGGGGCAATCAAAAGGGTAATACAAATCAAGACCTACAATATTGGAGACTTTCTCAAGGTTAATCAGGCATCAGACTGAATCGTTTTCTTGAATTGCAGTGTGTTAAAGATCTTTTCAGAAATGACATTTTGGAACCAAGTGTGTGTCTACGCATCCCCTAAAATGAACCCAGAAATTGGTCGTCGATCTGTACAAGAGGATACGATGGAGTTTATTCTTTCGCCCCCAAGAATTCCTGAATATTGGTGCCGGGTAAGATTGTCGTATTGTTTATCAGTTGATTACATGTTACGGCAAATGACTTTCTTTCTACTCACAAATCAAGAGTGCGGTTAGGCTATAATTTTGATTCTTTTTGCAGAACTTTAACTACGCTTTGTCCTATGTGTGGTCAAATGATCTAGGGTCCGGGAAAGCTTTAAATGTTAGACCGGTAAGTTAAAATATTTGGTTGGGTGACTACTCATGGGGGTAGTGACAATTTGATTCTTGCAAAAAATTTTATATGTCTATATTATAATCAACACAGGGGACAGTAATGGACTGGAAGAGGTGCAACAAAAGCTTAGCATACACAAAAGACATTCAGAGCGTTGTTGAAGTTCATAAAAACCTCAGCACACTGGGTTTGGAGGTCTTGGTGGAGTAGTAATTACTGGCACCCCTTTGAGTTCTCTAACTACTCATAAGTTTTGTCTGGTATGCTTGCTAAGCGTCATGGCACCACTATACCATAGTCATTTATCACTTTCATCTTGTATCGAAATTAGTTTTTCGTCCCAAATACCAACATGACTAAGTGGAAGGGAAAATGTTGTTGATCACAATGCATAGGTTACAGCTTAAAACAAACATTTTGTTTGACAAGGAGGAGTACCTGTAGCTTCTCCCTCCTTATATACCCCTTTTGATGCAGTGGTGATCGTGACATGGTTGTTCCATTTGTGGGTACGGTTGAATGGATAAAACGTCTCAATTTGACGGTTGTAAATGACTGGCGACCGTGGTTCGTGGATGGTCAAGTTGCAGGGTGAGTCCTCTCTTTCAATGTAGTCTTTGCTGCTTTAATGTGTTTTGGAGCGAAGTCCTAGATCACTGAACTGCAGATACACGAAGAAATACTCAGAACATGGATATCGATTAACTTATGCTACAGTCAAGGTATGCAATTTTTGGTTGCTTAACTTGTTTCCTTTTCTGCTGTTTTGATGTCTATTATCTACTTTCACAAGCAGACGGAATAATTGAAGCAACGTGGTTTTGCGTCCTTTGTAGGGTGCTGGACACACGGCTCCAGAATATTACTAGAAGAGAATGCTACGAAATGTTTATGAGATGGGTCCATTATTATCCTCTCTAATAGTCTGTTAGGATTATGGACAGTATCATAATGTCCTCTCTCTCCTTTATCATCGGAGCTGGTAATCTGTATTGTTTTGACTATTGCAATAACAGAATTGAAGTACTAGTACGTTTTTGTACCATAATCCTTCGGGTGTTCTAATGAGTAACAGATTTTTGGCAAGCCCTTCGTCGTGAGTAAACAGGCTTCCTTGCAGGTTAGTAATCCAGTTGCTCCGATGGTTGCAAATAAAAGCGATATAAACTAGACAGTCTGCTGAAATGTGAAAAGATCGTTAGCATCAGAAATTTCTCACCGTGTAATCTCACTGCATGCATACTAAATGAACATTGAGCGCCTTCTGCCTTCACCCCAGCACTGCTTTACGAAATTTTCACTGCAGTTTTTACAGCTCCATGGGTTTGGTTCAACACTGTCAATGGAAGAGTTTAAAAACCCTTGTTTGATCCTCTCTTGCTTTCGTGCACTGACAAGCTCTTAGGTGGCCAAAACCGAAGGCCATTAACCAGACAAACGCTTCAAGCAGCGAATACAAGTCGATTCCAACAGATAGCTCCACCAATCTTTCACTCTGTATAATATCCAGGGACATCCGGTTTGCAAAATGCACGATGCCAATGCAATAGTCATATACAATGTTTGATTTGCCGAGCAATTGGTGGTTTTATTGCTTGGACACTAATAACTAATTGATTTTGGCGCACTCTGATCGGATTAAAGCTACTGTTGGATACAATATTGGTGTTGGAAGTTCTTAATTATGATGCCTTAGTGTTCTTCAACAGAACCAAGAGGCATGCTCCTTGGTTCTGTAAATTGGGTCATTGGCATATTTTTCTGCATTTGTCCGAATTGACATGAAAACCACAAACCGAGAAGGCCACAAATTGCTAGCAATTTATAACCATCCAGATCCGTGACTGTACCAAGTATTCAGTCTAACGTCCAAAGGCGGATTCTCTTCTTTTCTTTGTTTGTGAACTCTCAAAAGCAAATTAAATACTTAACCTTGAAGTTCATTGTTCAGAAATCAATTTTTGCATCCCCAATTCATTTACTTGGAAAAACGAACCATAATTCAGTTCGTTGTACATAATAGCATCATTACTGCTATGTTAGTACGATGAATGATATATTGATTTCCTTGGTTTCCAATATTTGTCTCACATGTAACACCACAAAACCATTTTCTAATCTTCATTGTTCTCATTTATTAATTTCATTGATATTTATGATTTGGACAAGTTAACGCATGTGAATTCATAGTATAAATATCTATAAAAAGCGAAAAAAAAAATTCATTTAATTATTTGTTAAAGTTATTTAATGTGATAAGTATATCAAAGGTATAGATTCCTTTTTTTTTTTGTTTAAATCCTCATGCGCCATTCATGACGCGTCTCATATTTTACCTGTATACTATAATGACGATGCATCGAGAACTGGAGATACGGAAAGCTGTCTGACAATGTTTTGAGTAATGCTAAATATATGATCATGGGGAAGTTCCAGCATTCTGATAACCCAAAAAGTCAAAGAGAGTCCAAACATTTTCTTCAGTCAAAATCATTTCTTCCTAGGAAATGATATCC